>CM037632.1:9517963-9583236 GCA_015227895.2 Colaptes auratus | reverse complement strand
ATAGATTTCTAAACTTTGATTTAACAAAGCAAGTGGCATGAGACAAAGCATGAGTTTATGAGAAACAGGCTTTGTTTCATATATTCTTACCATTTTTTTCTGACAGTCTCACACATACTCTTTTTCATTCCACCTACAAAATGCATTTAATCAAAAACAACAAAATAAACTCTTCACCCTTTTAAGGGGAGAAATGAAAGATATTATTTTTTCTTTCCATCCACACATTGTATTTAATCAAAACCACAGTAAAACGAGCTTGCTTTTTTAAGGGGAGAAATGAATGATGCTCTTTCACATACTGCCCTGAGAAACAAGTGAATGGGTAGCTCAGTTCTTCAGTCCCAGAGACTTTAATGAGTCTACATTTATCAGCAGTTCTCATTCATCTCCTGCATCTTTTAGGTAAGGTTAATTTTCCAACCAACAAGCTAAGAACAGACATCTGGCTTCTTTTAGATGCTGAAGCATGAGAGTTTTTCTTTATGAGTATCATACTACTCTGGAGTATTACAAGACCAAACCATCAAGTTTAGCCAGTCAAAATGGAAGATGAAGAGAACTAATGACATTGGTTTACCTATAGACTAGTTAGTCATACTTGCTTTGTGTTCTGATTAATAACTGCATTCAGACTTTCTCTCTCACAAAATGTGAATTTGACTTAGATTCATATCCTTTTTCTTTTCATTTTTAAGAGAAAGATTTAGAAGGAAAAAATTATCAAAAAGAAAAAAGGTAAATATTCCTTGATTGCATTTCTTACTCTCTCTTATTTTATTTGTATTTATTTATGTGTTTACATATATTTATATTAATTTATTTTTAATTTACCAAGAGTAGATTACAGAGGAAGAACATAATAGCTTTCCTTAGTTTATTTAAGTTGTCCATCTCGTTCTACTGAAAATTCTGATACTAAATTTGTGAAGTTTAGAATTATTAACTATAAACAAAAGTATTGGGGAAAATGCAATTAAATAGTTCTAACAAAATATGATCTATATTTGTGCTTTCCAAATCTGTGAATTTTCTTTCATATTATTGACAACCTGTCATAGCCCAAACCAACAGAGCCAGGAGCATTCTGTTCAAAATTAATCACCTCTGGGATGTCATGTTTGTTCAAAGACCATAGCACTAGTTTTAGTAAGCCTAGATTCAAAATTCAGCACTCATGGTATTTTCCAGTACATTTGACTGAATCCTTTATGTTTTGACATACTACCTTATAAACCAAGGTCTGCATGTATATGTGAGTTTCAAAGCTGTCCTCCATGCTTTAGTTACTTATTCCAAAGGCTTAAAACCCCTGGGCACTGACTGAACAAATAGTCTTTGGTATTCTAATGATTTCTTGCTGACTAAGTAGATAAGGCTGAATCTACCACCCTCCCGAGTTTGAAAGCACAGTTTATACTTTCATAGCCTCATGGGTTCACAGCTCAATGAAAACTCAACATATGATATGCTGGTACACATTATTCAGGGTAGCTTGAGCAGTACAGAATTGAAAGGAGTAAATGGGCAAGTACATTCATAAATGCTGAACTGCAATTTGACTCCTAAAAGTCCATGCAAGGAGCTTCAGGGGGTTCCATTCCTACTGTGATTCAATGATTTCCAGATTTTCATGAAGATGTTATAGATGGCATATAAAGAAGTCCTGCTACATTGAGTTTTGTCTTGCCTTAGATCCTTAAAAAAATATGCATCACAGAATGATACAGTCTTAATCCTCCATAAAGATTTGGAATCTACATGAATTTGAATTTACAAGCAGAAGACACTTGGATGATAAGGACAGTGGTCACAATTTTAGTATGAAAGGGGGGGGTGGGGGGAAAGGAAAATCACTGCTTCTTGCATAAAAATTTCTATCTCCAGGAAAATAAAACTCTACAGTGAGAAAAGCCAGTGTCCAAATGTGGGCAGAGTGAATGCAGATGAATCTTTTTTTGCAGTATTTCACAGAAACACCACAGCCACACATTGAAAGCCAGTTTTATGTGTTTTTGTTACTGCCATATGATGTTAGGAGCATTTATCACAGCATCACAGAACATTCAGGTTGGAAAAGACCTTTGGGATCACCAAGGCCAACCGATAACCCTATTCTGAAAGGTTTACCCCACTCTATTATTCATAGTATCATAGTATCATTAACCATCTTGAGAACACCTCTATGATTGTCAGAGAGAAAGACCACGTCTTACATGAATAAAGCTGTGTTGCTTAAACATTTTCTCTGTATGACATAAATTCACCATTTTAATTTCACCTGTTTGCTTCCAGGATAGCTTTGCATGGTTTCTTAGGGTGAAATCCTTCCACTTTTTTTGTTTGGTTTACAATCTAAGGAAGTTGGCAAAATGTGAAAAAACAAATTTTGGCATGACATCTAAGAACACAAGGAGATTATTTATGGGAATGTTTTTTATGGGAATTCTTCTTTTTCAGCCTCTCCCACCATCAGTGCATCCTTCAGCTGAGTCCTGGATTCCACTGGCTAAGCAATACAAGTATTTAATCAGTGTTTTTCATTACTCCATGTGAGAATGTACATTGCTGCTTTTCAGTGATTATAACCACACCCCCTCATTTGATTAAAAAGATATGTTAATCCTCTAAATGGAGTGAACAATGTATTTATTTCCATGAATGTAACAATATGACACTTGTATTTAATAAAACATTAGTGGTGGTGCTTATCTTTCCATTTCAGGAGAACCATGAATCACTTATGTTGCATTTATGCCCAGTATGAAACCTACTTTAAAATCAAGACGAAGAATATCTCTGTTTTAACTTTGCAGAAGGACCTCAACAGGCTGGACAGATGGGCAGAATCCAACAGCATGAGATTGAACACATCCAAGTGCCGTGTTCTGCACATTGGCCACAACAACCCCATGCAGTGCTACAGGCTGGGGTCAGAGTGGCTGGAGAGCAGCCAGGCAGAGAGGGAGCTAGGGGTCGATGGTAGACTGAACATAAGCCTGCACCGTGCCCAGGCAGCCAAGAGGGCCAATGGCATCCTGGCCTGTATCAGGAACAGTGTGGCCAGCAGGAGCAGGGAGGTCATTCTCCCCCGTACGCTGCACTGGTTAGGCCACACCTTGAGTCCTGTGTCCAGTTCTGGCCTCTCAGTTTAGGAAAAATTGACTTGCTGGAATGTGTCCAGAGAAGGGAAACAAAGTTGGTGAGGGCTTGGAACACAAGCCCTATGAGGAGAGGCTGAGGGAGCTGGGGCTGCTTAGCCTGGAGGAGACTGAGGGGTGACCTTATTGCTCTCTACAACTACCTGAAGGGAGGTTGTAGCCAGGAGGAGGTTGGTCTCTCCTCCCAGGCAGCAGTACCAGAACACAAGGAACAAGATGTGCAGTCTCAAGCTGTGCCAGGGGAGGTTTAGAGAGTGATTGCCCATTGGAATGGGCTGCCCGAGGATGTGGTGGAGTGACCATCACTGGAAGTGTTCAGGAGGAGACTTGATAGGTGCTTGGTTGCATGGTTTAGTTGATTAGGTGGTGTTGGTGATAGGTTGGACACGATGATCTTGAAGGTCTCTTCCAACCTGGTTTATTCTATTCTATTCTATTCTATTCTAAAGAGAAATTCAGATCCTGGTCAGCACAAAGCAGTTCCTTGAAAGACTAATTCCATGGCTGCCGAATGTGAAGTGACCTTGTTAGTGACTTTTGCAACGCAGTTTGGATTTTCTACCACTGAAATACACTGGTGCACATGTGCCTTAAGTCAAGACAGCTTTATCATCCTTCATTAATTGAATAGGGATTTGAAGGACTGAAATGTTCTTACACAGTGCTGCCCTTGCCTGTGGTTCATAGCATAGTTGTGCTTCTTTCAAAGTATTTCTGACCAAGAACAGACCAATGCTGAGTCAGAAAAACAGGAAGATAAGACACTGTCCATATGTCCGTTGAACTGAACAAGCAGATACTTAATCACACAGGAAGGAGGAGACTTTATTTCTAAACTTTGTCAAGTGACCTAGAAAACAAACCTTGGACTTGGAATTCATTATATTCTTGAAAGGTATTCCATTTCTCACATGAAAGTACATAGTGTCTTTGCCAAGAGCAGTAGCGAAGGAGAAGACCCAAGGTTTCCTGGGAATCTAATTAAGGGAGTAGAACATCTTCCTTATGAGAAGAGACTGAGGGAGCTGGGGCTCTTTAGCTTGGAGAGGAGGAGACTAAGGGGTGACCTCATTCATGCTTATAAATATGTAAGGGTGAGTGCCAAGAGGATGGAGTCAGCTCTGCTCGGTGATGCCCAATGACAGGACAAGAGGCAATGGTGAAATTGAGGTATAGGAAGTTCCATGGAAACATGAGGAAAATCTTTTTACTGTGAGGATGACAGAACACTGGAAAAGGCTGCCAGGTGTGGAGTCGTCTTCTCTGTAGATTATTAAACCTCGCTGGATGTGTTCCTGTGTGATCTGGTATAGGTGATCCTCATCTGGCAAAGGGTTTGGACCAAATGATCTTTCAAGGTCCCTTCCATCCCCTAACATTCTCTGATTCTGTAATGGGACTTGTGAAACCATATTCTACTGAAACTCTAGAGGAACCCCACATTTGCACAAAGCAACACAGCAGGTTGATTGAATAAGCACAGTGATTCATATCTTGGAAGAACAAGGCCTGTGCAACAGAATGTTTGTAAATATGTACTACAAGCATATGCTGAATTGTACAATGACCACAGACTTGTACATGATTGGCACACGTGGGAGAAGTTGGCACATTGGTGAAAAAAAGAAACATTTTATTTATTCACCAATTCAGCTTGAACTTTTAACAATTTTAAGGCATTTTGCACCACCAGAATTTAGTGTGGAAGACCGGAAGACGGACAGATTTGCAGTCACACTTGGACTAATGCTAATTTGAATGCTTCCCTGCTCTCTGCAGGAGGATTTGACTAAATGACCTTTAGAGGTCCCATCTGTGATGGGTCTTGTGAGAGCCTTGCTTTCCAATTCAATCAATACAAGTACAACAATCATCAATCAATAAATCCACTACAACAGTTGGAAGAGACCTTCAAGATCATCACATCCAACCCTCAACCAATCCAACCCACCTAAATACATACAGTACAAATTTTCCCCCCTGGGAACCGAGTCAGTCTGTTCCTCCCGTCCCTGTCCATCCACACCTCTAAAAAGGACACTGCAAAACATTTTCTCCTTTTGATTTTGCCTTGCCATGTACTGCTGCTGTTCCTGCTCCTCTGCCACATGTCAGGCCTGGTTCCTCCTCCCCTATACAATCCATACCTCTATAATACTCCAAAGACTGGTTTTATATTATATTTTCCCCATAATCCTTGTTCCTTACCCTTATAAATCTATTCCTGTTTTTTCTTTCATATATATATAGATATGAATATATATATATATATAAAAATATAATTATATTATATAGATATAATATAAATTATAGATATAATATATATAAAATATATTTTATATATATATATATAATATATTTTTAATTTATATATTATATAATATATATATATATTATATATATATAATAAAAATTTTACCTCTCTGCTTCCAAACTGACTCTGAATTATTTCTTGGTAGATTTGCTACTTCCCTTTCTTTTTTTTCCCTCTCAATCAGGAAAGAGGAGTGGGGAGTGGGGGAGGGATTCTCAGCCTTGGCCCCCATCTGAGCTGTTAAATCCCAGTTAAGGCGCAAACCACCACACCATTCTAACCCAGATGATAATACAAATCACACTATATTTTCATATTCATGCCTGATGTATAAAACAGCTCCTAATTTAGAAATTAGGATTTTGGGTTGAATTTTGTTTATTTTATTTGTCTTCCTGTGTATTACATATCAATTTCTTGTTTGTTATTTTTAATTTTCCTACGAAGATGACTTGTCTCTCACTCTAGAATTCTCTTGTTTTATTTGCCACTCTTCATAACAATATGTGACTGAAGTTTTTAACTGAATAGCTCTCTCTGATAAATTCAGTTGCTCTGCAGTGTTGAAAGAGATGAAGACCATTAGTGATGCATTTCTCTTTCTTAATACACAGCAATCCAACACAGAGAGACACATTTCTTGCTTTCTTAATTTTCCCCTGTTTGCTTAACTGGAGATTGAAACAGTCTGCAGTTTTACCTTAGCCTCTAGTAACAACATTCTTTTCCCATTTAAATACACAGTATGATTAGATGTCTTCTTACTGTTAGATAAACAGATTTAGCTCTTTAAATCTTTCAGTGTGATGGACATTTTCCAGTCTTATAATCATTCTCATCTTTCTGCTTTGAACTCTCCAACCAATCAACATCTTTCTGGGTCTCCAAAAAGTGGATAAAACTTGCAATTTCAGTTGCATGATCCCCAAATACAAGGTAATGTATCCTTTCTACTTGGGAGTCCTCTATTTAAATATCCAAGGATTTCCTTAGCCCTTTGAGTTATAGATCTGTAGTGAGAGCTCATGATTGGATAATTATCTACCATGACCTTTCTAATCCCTGCCAAAATCCTTACCTCCCTGGGTGGATTTATTACTTTATAGCTCATTGTATTGAGACAGAAGTTGTATATTTGTTCCCATATTATCAAGTTGTCTAATTACTCTGTTGTGTTTTGTTTTGCTTTGTTCATTTTTAACCTCTTCCTTCCTCTTCTTTCTTTTGTAATCCATGTGTCATTTAGTGACTTTAGCAAAAGAATATATCAGAATCAAGCAACAGAGCATATAAATGGATCCCTTAAGGACCCACAGGGAATGCACTTGTTTCAGGATGAAGTCTTGAATTGTGCCAGCCAATTTTAATCTTTTTAATAAATGCCATGTTGGTTTTGTATCAAATGATGTAATCATGGGAAAAGCACTGGATATGAGTTACATAGGAAGGAGAATGTGAATGTCTTGGTTTTTATGGTATTTTCCTTTTTCCTTTTCCTTTTTTTTGACCATAAATAGAGCATTTGTTGCTCTTTATCATTAGTGAGCAAAATACCTGGGAAAAATCACCCAAAGTCACACCATGTGTGGCAAAACGACTTCTTCTTCTAGATCATTTGTGGCTTAAAGATTTGTGATAGCAGTTTTGCATGACCCAGGGCGAACCTCCATTAACTGATTTCCTGGAGGAGTAATTAAAGGAAATTATTTGCTTTTCTGGTCTCTGCTTGAAGTTTACCTTAAGTCTCAAAGGTGAAATGAATAAAAGTGGAGGAAAAATACACAAAGCTAAAAATAACACAAAATCACACATTTTCCTTAGTATTTGGTGTTCATGTATTTTATGTGATGGAATTAGGCAGTACTAGAGTTAAACTCATTCAAACCCCATTGGAATATTTGGCAAATAGCACAAACTGTTTCTAACCCAGGATATATTTTTTTTTCATCTCTTGACCTTCCAACCTAACATGAAGAGTGGTATTGTATCAAAGTAAAATACCACTATGACTTAAGATTACCTCTTTCTATGGCACCTTCAGTCAAACAGAACTTATTCTTGTTTCCAATTACATTACTATTCTGTAGACTTTTTACTGATTCTGGGAAACTATATTTGCTTTCATTCAAGTGGTGTACCTCATTGCTTCATCTCCTATGTGAGGAGAATTGATTTCTGTTTGAGTACATGTGCCTGTATGTGAGTCTTTCCCTTCTTCCATATTCTGAGCTCTCACTGAGTTCGATTATCTGGAGGGAAACTTTAGAAACTGTATTATAATTCAGGAAGCAGAAGCTGGCTTTTGATAAAAGGCTTCCTTTTTTTCCCCCTCCACAATACATCTAGGACCTTTCACAGCTGATTACTGTAATGTCAGCTTAATGCGGCATTGACATACAACTGAGAACTTGAAAAACATTTTAACACTGGAATGGAAATTTGCTAGCAGCAGATATGTTAATTACCAAAGGTGTCTGCTTTGGTTAATAGCAAATCCAAAAGTCCCCTAAGCTTGTCCCTCTGCATCAATTTTTTTGGAGATTTGCTTGAAAAACAATTTTAAAGCCAGAAAAGCTTCTTGCCCAGAAAGACATGCTGCTGCTGCTAACCAGTTTTTGCCTGGAAGTCCAGATGGATCATATGGGCACTAATTTCACAGGACTGAAGAGACCTTTTGTGCTTATTTTTCCACACAAACATGAATATAATTCGAAGGGAAGGCTCAAACTGTGGAATTTATCACTTGAGCTGAACAAGAGAATGTTTTTATTTGGTAATAATAGGTGTAGTCCCTTGGAATAAATTGAAACCGAGAAAAAATGATGCCTAGAAGACAAAGAAAACAGAAAATGTACTTTTTGTTCTCAATTGTCATGTTGTACTTTCACTTTTTCAAAAGGGCTTTTCCCCTTTTGAAAAGGGCTTTTCTTTTTAGTTATACTTATCTTCAATTTGGGGGCAAAATTGAAGAAAATGTACCCATTGTTATTTTTTGCTCCCCCTGTAAACAGATTCTTACAAATTAAGGTAATGTGGAATTCCTACAAACAATCTGTGATCAAGTTATCAGCTTCCATGTTGCTGTTTGCTCTTATGCCTTTGAAATTCTTCCTGAAATGAATGCAAATCTGTGGAGATTTCTATGTGTCACCCTCATTCAGAAATAAAAATCAGATGCAAAATCATACAAGTCAGTTTCACTCCCTGTGATGATGGAAATAATATGTTTGATTTATAGCTGTAACTGGATATGTGTAAGTATAAAGATGCTTTGGAACCTGGAAAAAAAGAAAAAATCATGCTTGAATTAAATGCCAAATAACCTGAATACATCCAGGTAAGTATTACTATATAATAGATAAAGAGTCAGTTGATCACAGAATCACAGAAGGATAGGGCTGGAAGGACCTCGAAAGATCATCCACTCCAACCACCCTGCGAGAGCAGGATCACCTATACCAGATCACACAGGAATGAATCCACATGGGTCTTGAATATCTCCAAGAGGGAAACTCTGCAACCCTCCTGGCTGCCTGTTCCAGTGTTCCAGCACTCTCACAGCAAAAATTCTTCCTCATGTTTCCATGGAACCCCTATGCTTCAGCTTCCACCCATTGCCCCTTAGTCTCCTCCTCTCCAAACTAAAGAGTCCCAGCTCCCTCAGTCTCTCTTCATAAGGAAGATGTTCCACTCCTTTCATCATTTTTGTGTCTCTCTGCTGGACTCTTTCAAGCAGTTCCTTGAGGTCCTGCTTGACCTATGGGGCCCAGAGCTGGACACAATACTCCAGATGCAGTGTCAGCAGGGAAGAGTAGAGGGGAGCAGAACCTCCCTCGACTACTAACCACACCCATTCTAACACACCCCAGAATGGCATTGGCCTTCTTGGCCACAAGAACACATTGCTGGCTCATGGGCAACCTTTCATCCACTAGGACCCCCAGTCCCTTTCCCTGCTTTCCACTGGTTAGTCCCCAACCTATAGTGATCCATGGTTCTTTCCCAGGTGCAAGACTCTACCCTTGCCCTTGTTGAATTCATTCAATTTCTCCCTGCCCAACTCTCCAGCCTGGCTAAGTCTTGCTGAATGGCAGCACAACCCTCGGTGTGTCAGCCACTCTGCCAAGTTTTGTGTTGTCAGCAAACTTGCTGACAGTGCACTCTATGCCCACATTCAGGTTGTTGATAAATACATTGAATAGTACTGGTCCCAGTACTGACCCCTGAGGGACTCCACTAGACACAGGCATCCAACTAGACTCCATCCCACAGTCCACAATTCTCTAACTTGTTTCCTTCAACCAGTTCACATCCACCTCACTACCTGATCATCCAGACCTCACTTCCTCAGTGTAGCTGCAAGGAAGCTGTGGGAGACAGTGTCAAATCCTTCACTGAAAATCAAGATAAACCACATCCACTGCTCTACCATCATCTGTCCACCTGTTTATGTCCTTATAAAAGGCTATCAGGTTGGTCAAACATGACTTCCCTTTAGTAAAACCATGCTGACTGCTCCTAATGACCCTCTTGTCCTTGATATGCCTGAGGACAGTGCTGAGTATAAGTTGCTCCATTACCTTTCCAGGCATGGAGGTGAGGCTGAACAGTCTATAGCTACCTGGGTCCTCCTCCTTTAACCGTTTTGAAGACTGGAGTGACATTTGCCTCCCTCCAGTCCCCAGGCACCTCTCCTGTCCACCATGACTTGCCAAAGATGCTAGAGAGTCATCCGCAATGACCTCTGCCAGCTCCCTCAACACCTGAGGGTTTATGCCATCAGGACCCATGGATTTATGGATGCCCATATTACTTAACTGTTCCCTAACCCAGTCCTCATCAACTCAGTCCTGATCAACCAAAGAAAACTCCTTTGTCATGTCTTCCTCTGGGGCCGCAGGGGTCTGGGTCTCCCGAGGACAGTCTGCAGCAGTATAGATGGAGACAAAGGCGGCATTTAGTAACTTTACCTTCTTTGTATCCTCAGATGTTAAAACTAATTTGAAGCATGCATAATTTCTGGAAAAGAAATAAGGGACTCAATTTAGGATGTAGTAAACTCAAGCTGAGTATTGCAGATATTAGTATGCAGAAATGGACTAGAGAATGAGTTAGGAAATGGACGTTGTAGAACAATTTGGAATTGGCAACAGGTTTAAAAATTAGTTGGATTAAACCAACTCCATTCCTCCTTCAAAGGGACTCCATATATATATAATCTTAAGCGTGTATTCAAGTGCTTTGTTGAATCAGGTCAGTCTTCAGTCCGTGCAGTCTTGCCTCATTAAAAGGGACATGACTAATTAGTAAAGGAGCAATGGATGTCAACAGGAAGAATATTTTTCTGCCGTGTTTGTCCCTTTAATATAGACAGAGAGCAGAGAAAGAGCTTTTTCATTCCCCTTAATTGCCCACTGGTGATTAATTAATAATGATATTTACTCACCTCTCCCTGCTTGAGCAGTATTTCAGAAATGGTGGTTTGGAAAATCAGGCTTTCTTGTTAAAGAACAAATATTTGTGCCTCATTACTTTTTTCTATTTTTTTCCCCCTGTTTGTTTTACTTTTACCTGTCACCACAGACCATATGACTACTAAACCATAGCATCAAGTGCCACATCAAATCCCCTCTTGAACACCTCCACCTCCATCACCTCCCTGGGCAACACATTCCAATGGCTAATGACTCTCTCAGTGAAGAACTTTCTCCTCACCTCGAGCCTAAACTTCCCCTGGTGCAGCTTGATACTGTGTCCTCTTGTTCTGGTGCTGGTTGCCTGGGAGATGAGACCAACCCCCTCCTGGCTACAACCACCCTTCAGGTAGTTGTAGACAGCAAGAAGGTCTCTCCTGAGCCTCCTCTTCTCCAGGCTAAACAACCCCAGCTCCCTCAGCGTCTCCTCACAGGGCTTGTGCTCAAGGCCTCTCCCCAGCCTTGTTGCCCTTCTCTGGACACGTTCAAGAGTCTCAATGTCCTTCTTAAATTGAGGGGCCCAGAACTGGACATAGTTCTCAAGGTGTGGCCTAACCAGTGTTGAGTACAGGGTCACAATGACTTCCCTGCTCCTGCTGGCCACACTATTCTTGATGCAGGCCAGGATGCCATTGGCCTTCTTGGCCACCTGGGCACACTGCTGGCTCATGTTCAGACAGCTATCAATTAGTACCCCCAGGTCCCTTTCTGTTTGGCAGCTCTCCAGCCACTCTGACCCCAGCCTGTAGCTCTGCATGGGTTATTGTGGCCAATGTGCAGCAGCCAGCACTTGGACTTGTTGAATGCCATTACGTTGGACTCTGCCCATCTGTCCAGCCAGTCGAGGTCCCTCTGCAGAGCCCTTCTACCCGCTAACAGATCAACATCTGCTCCCAACTTGGTGTCATCTGCAAATTTGCTGATGACTGACTCAATCCCCTCATCCAGATCATAACCTGATTCCAGCCTGGAGCAGACATTCCTGTTGATTTTACATTCCTATCTGTTGGCAGTGGTGAATTTGACAAGAGTATGCACTGAGTTGTTTCCAGAGGTCACAGTAGGCAGATCAAGAAAGTGCTGTAGCACAGATTTCCTCTCTTTTTTCTGAGCCAACTCTTTGCCAGGCTTAGTCCAAAATCATGGATCACAAGCTCATCAGGAAAGAGGGAGTGTCACTGTAAATTCAGAAACAGAGTGTGGTGCCATGTGATGCCAAGACTCATGGAAGCATGACAAATTTGCATGACTGTACAGAGAGCTAAGATGTTCCATAATAAACTGAGGTTCCCTTTCAGCATACAGTTAATTTTTCTGTCAAAATGTTAATTCTGGGCAACTAAACTGAACAGTTTGTGCCCCAGCATTACAAGCACCTGCATTTTATAAAGTATTTAGAAATAAAAATAGTAGCAATGTCAATACTAGCATGACAAATTCAAAGATCAGTTATGTGAGTGCTAAATTAAATCCTTACAAAATGCATTGAGTAATTAGGTGTATCTGTTATCAATATTGTTTCCCTCCTTTTCTTTCCTTTCCCTGTCCTTGTGTTAATACTGCAAATTATAATACAATAATACAATACAATACAATAACCAGGTTGGAAGAGACCTCCAAGATCATCACATCCAACCTATCAACCAATCCAACCCACCCGAACAACTAGATCATGGCACCAAGCAAAATTGAGCAAATAAAGGAAGTCAAAAGCATTCTGCTTCTGTTTGGATACACCAGTCTGACAAGGGTACCTTGAAATTGCATCAGAATGCTTATTGTGGTTGCTAAAGCACACACAAAAATCTCCAGATCCTGTAATCTGAGATTATACAGGAATCTGCACATGGGAACATTGTACACATATATGTACAATCCCAAGCACCTCAGGCACTGATATAGCCTGGGCAGTGACTGGCTTGAGAGCAGCCCTGAATAAAAGGACTTAGGGGTGCTGGTGGATGAGAAGCTCCACATTAGCTGCCAGTGTGCACTTGCAGCCCAGAAAGTCAAACATATCCTGGGTTGCATCAAGAGAAGTGTTGAGGGAGGTGATTCTCCCCCTCTACACCACTCGTGTGAGACTTCACCTGGAGAACTGTGTTCAGTTCTGGAGCACCTATAACAAGAGTCTATGGACATGCTGAAACATGTCCAGAGAAGGACCTTGAGGAGGATCAAAGGGCTGGAGCTCCTCTCCTATTAGGACAGCCTGAGAGAGTTGGGGTTGTTCAGTTTGGAGAAGAGAAAGCTCCAAGGAGACTTTCCAGTATCTGAAGGGGGCCTACAAGAAAGCTGGGGAGGGACTTTTTAAGGTGTCAGGGAGTGATAGGACTAGGGGGAATGGATCCAAGCTGGAGGAGGGGAGATTTAGATTAAACATTAGGAAAAAGTTCTTCACCATGAGGGTTGTGGGACACTGGAGCAGGTTGGTGGAGGAAGCCCCATCCCTGATAGTTATTAAGGCCAGGCTGGATGTGGTTCTGAGCAACTTGATCTAGTGGAAGTGTCCCTGACCATGTCAGGGAGCTTGGAACTAGATGATCCTTGAGGTCCATTCCAACCCTGACAATTCTGTGATTCTACATATATATATGTGTGTGTGTGTGTGTATACACAGACTAGAATGATTCTGGATCTTTGTGTGTCCTTCTTTACTATAACTAATACGACATCATTTTAGGTAAATGGCTGAACAGCTCCTTAGTCTGCTGACTGCAAGTTTTTGGACCTGTTTTTCTCCCAACCAAGTAGTGTAGATTGTTACTTCAAAGCTGACTGAAATGCGATTGAAAAGTGCTGAGATATGATAAAGTAGCACTATGAAACCACTTTGCAGTCATTTTACAGAACCTTAAGTGATGAGCACTGGCAAAAGAAAATTTTTTGTCAGTTTGGCAGGTATTTCTAGGCTTTGATATTCATTTTTTTATAGCATTTTAGCTCCTTGCTCATTTGAAAGTCTATTTGCTTTTCTCCCTTAAAATTTTCTTCTTCCTTTCTGTTTGCCATGTGTTTCCTACAAAACTGATTTCTGAAATCCTGAAACAATAACCCAAGACTTGCACAATCAAAAGATGTAGGAAGAACTGTTACAGCACTGGTTAGGTCACACTTTGAGTACTGTGTCCAGTTCTGGGCCCCTCAGTTTAGGAAGGACATCGAGACACTTGAACGTGTCCAGAGAAGGGCAACAAGGCTGGGGAGAGGCCTTGAGCACAAGCCCTATGAGGAGAGGCTGAGGGAGCTGGGGTTGTTTAGCCTGGAGAAGAGGAGGCTCAGGGGAGACCTTCTTGCTGTCTACAACTACCTGAAAGGTGGTTGTAGCCAGGAGGTGATTGGTCTCTTCTCTCTAGCAACCAGCACCAGAACAAGAGGACACAGTCTCAAGCTGCACCAGTGGAAGTTTAGGCTCGAGGTGAGGAGAAAGTTCTTCACTGAGAGAGTTATTGGCCATTGGAATGGGCTGCCCGGGGAGGTGGTGGAGTCACCATCCCTGGAGGGGTTCAAGAGGGGACTGGATGTGGCACTTGGTGCCGTGGTCTAGTCATAAGGTCTGGGGTGACAGGTTGGACTCGATGATCTTTGAGGTCTCTTCCAACCTTGGTGATTCTGTGATTCTGATTTCTGTCCAGTACCATTTTTCTTACTGTTTTCATTAGGGGAAAAAAGGAAAAAAAAAGTAAAATAACTTAATGCAGGTAAACCCAAATGGTTTCAAGAACTTCCAAGTCATGTAATTTTATATTTTTCTTTCACATGAACCTATTTCAAAGTCTTTGTCTGAATTTCAGTACTCAGGGATATGCAGGCTGTGCTGAAAAGTGCAGCTAGTGGCTGGCTAAGTATATGGAAGTGTACTGGTTGTCCTTTTTCTTTTAAATAAAATGCTGCCTTAATTGGCAGGTTCTATTGGATGCAATGTTCCTATCCCTTTATGGTCTTTCTTCTAACTCATTTTTAGAGCCATATGAACTGGTTCTGATAGTCAGATATTTCAGGTATTTGCATAACATATGCAATAACATGCTTCATTTACTTCAGCTTCTGTTTCATCCCTTTCTAAGTATCAGAGACTGAATACAGAATGCAGAATTAGCCAGGTTGGAAAAGACCTTTGAGATCCAACCGACCACCCAACACCATCTAATCAGCTAAACCATGGTACTAAGTCCCTCTTCCAGGTGACTCCACCACTTCCCTGGGCAGCCCATTCCAATGGCCAATCACTCTTTCTGTGAAGAATGTGTTCCTAACATCCAGCCTAAACCTCCCCTGGCACAGCTTGAGACTGTGTCCTCTTGTTCTGTCACTGGTTGCCTGGGAGAAGAGACCAATCCCCTACCTGGCTACAACCTCCCTTCAGGTAGCTGTAGAGAGCAATAAGGTCTCCCCTGAGCCTCCTCTTCTGCAGGCTAAGCAACCCCAGCTCCCTCAGCCACTCCTCATAGGGCTTGTGCTCCAGGCCCCTCACCACCCTCACCCTCACTGGATATGTTAAGGAAAAGTTAACTTGCTTCCTGGAACTTTCTGTGTCTATCTAAGTAAAATAAGTGTGTAACACACTAGGAGGGTCCTTTGTGCCATAAAGTTTTTAAACTATGAATCATGTTTCCTGCCTTCTTTTATAGTACCATCTTCAAAGGAGTAGTTTCTTTTGATTATCATTGACATGCCCTATGACAAGAAACTAATTACTCAAAGAAAAGGAGGGAGTAAACTCAAAAGGATATTTCACAGAAATCACTTGAACTATTTAAATGCAAGCAGCATTATATTGCTTCCCCTGAGTTTGGGTGCCTGAGTGCATAAAAATCCAAGCTTTTCTTATCTCATACTTCAGTTCATGTCTCTGAGGCATTTACACTGGGTCTCTAAGGGGTTATATGTCACATTTGCAGTTGAGAAAAAAACAGAATTTAATTGAACTGCTAGTAATCCTCAGAGAAAGTGACCATTCTACATGAGGTAAAGATTATCAGAGAGCTATTCATTAACGTCAAGGATCAGCAAAGCATTTAAACTTATGCTTAAGTGCACCACTGTTCTGTAAAGCACTCCTGTCATTTAGACCTATGTCTAAAGTTAAAAGCTTAAGGGCCTTATTGAATATGTGGTTCCTCCTAAATCAATGGCTGTGGTGTCTGAAAAGGTTTTCACCTCAAATATTTGTGAAAGGTGAGGCTAACCTTTCTAGTTTGTTGGTCATTACTGTGTGGTCTGCAAAAGGAATCTTAATTCAATAATCTTTTATTCTCAAAAATACTCTTTCATACTCTTCATCAACTGCAAAATAAAAATACATCAAGGCTTTCAATCTCTGCCTTTTCATTGCTGCCCCTCAAAACTCCTGAATTTATCTGATACTGAAGTGGAATGGGCTGACTAATACCCTTCAGAATAAAGGCTACTCCTTCAAAGTAGCTAAACAAAGCCCAACTCAGTAATTTTATATTTCAGATTTTTCTCATACAAACATCCAACCATCATTTAAAATTAACTGAATTAAATAATCACTGTGATCACTTGTCTTGATCCAGAGGGAGAGAGACTCAGTTCTTTTTTGAACACTTCCATTGTGAAATTAAGGCACAAACAAGGCCAAATATCAAAAGTGAGGCCATTTATTAAAGAACAAAGTGGATGGAACAGAAGAAGGGGAAAATGGAGAAAGAGAGCGAGCAGGAGAGGAATTATATTACCACCACCCCCATCCCCCCACTCCCCAAGATGCTTTCTTTGGCTGGAGGAGGTCCAAGGAAGGGTGCTGTGGCCTTGGCTTGAAAGAGAGGAGGGAGTGAGAAAGATATCCTTGTTGGCTTGTGCTGTCCTCCCTGGACAAAGGGATGGAGAGATCCCAAAGTCCAAGTCCTTTTCAGTTTGTGTCATCTGGTGATGTGTCTAGTGTATGTTGTCTTCACTGGAGTTCTTCTGTCTTCTCCAGGAGCTGTTGTTTTCTTCTTACAGCAGGCAAAACATAGGGCACGGCTTTCTTTGTGGCAGTGATGGTGAAGAGATGGTGATGGGCTACTGCATCCAGTCTGGATGTTCTTGGTGATGTTTTTTTCCCCCCTCTCTACAGCAGCCGTTGCTCAGGTCTTTTCATACAGTTCTTGTAATAGCAACTTCCTCCTGGCCTCACATCCTTACTCCAGGTGTTGCCCCGAGGGAATCTTCTTGTGTATTCCTTTTTGCTTGCAGGGAGAGTGGATCTCAAGCAACTACTGTCTGGTGAGCAGATGTGATTTTATCTTTGCTGATTTACATGTAAAAGAGAGACAAGATTTAGCCTCACACATTGCTCCACCATGTATTTTATTTAAATTTAATTTATACAAGCCAATGAATTTGTACAAAGAGCAGAATTCATGGAAACAGCTTTATGACACCTGCTTCTTTTAAGTGTCATCAAAGCCAATAGAATGTGAACCTGTTGGAATTTGAGGCCTGTGAAGTGTAAGAACCAGGTGAACACTTGAAAACCAAGGAACAGTCTCTTCTGACAATAGGTTTGCTGGGCATAAAATGTGTTTTAGAGAACAGCATTGGTCAAAATGTAATGGGTGAGAAAATAAGTCATGAAAAGTCATTACAAAGTTTACTCATGACAGATAATACTAAGTAGACAAATCTATAACTAAGTCAAACCCAGGTGTGATATAGGGCACATTTTTGCATACAATTTTCTCTTTTTTTGCCATCCTAACTGCCTGCTCTAGCTATGCTTTGTGTTTCTAAGTATGGGGGTAGCACACAGAAATGTGCTGTGAAGAGCCAGCATGAGGGTTTTTTGGAGAGGACAATGGCTACACTTTCCCAAAGTAGGATGAGTTTCTGAATTTGGAAGAAGAATCCAAGGAAAAGGAGGGGTCAGGCAACAATGGGGTAAGCCTGAGAGGCTCTTCAGAAGAGCATGGATTAAACTTGGAGGCAAGCCTCACAGGTAATAATAAAGAAAGAATGTTTTTCTAAGTATGAAAAAAAAGAATACCCTATTGTAGGATGCCATTAGAAAGTACTTGAAAAGAGGCCAAGACTGGAGGAATGAAGGTGCCTTACTTGCTAAGATCTGTTAGATACAAGTGGATCCTACAAAAAAATGTTTAATGCATGATGTTTTGTGTGTGTGTGTGTGTGTGTGCATGTTCACAATAAAGACTTCCTGAAATGCATCAGAGATCTTCAGATATATGAAAACTTTGATTCTTCAGCGTTAGGACTGACTTGCACATCCTTTACATCACATCAAGCAAGCAACCTGAAAGAATCGATTTCATGTAGGAAGAGTAGATAGTGATATTGCTTGTATTTTACAGAGGATGTCAGAAGTATTGCTTCTTAATCACTGAAAAGGAAATCATATCATCCATGCACTGCCTGACATTTTTTGAATTATTGGATGAAAGGAAATACTAGAAAAAATTTACTGACATAAAGCATTACTGGGCTTTATCTGTAAATCTAGCCATCTGCTTGACACTCATTCTCACTTCTCTTCTGACTATTTTGTATTCAGCTTTATCCTCTTATGAAAAATAACACCACCAAACAAAAAAAAAACCCCAAACCCCAAAACATAAAGAACCTGAAATATGTCATGAAGTAGTTTCCAGACAGTGCTTAATGTGATTCAGCCATTAAACTACCTCCTATTCCTACATGTGCTTCTGTGACTTGCTGGCAGTCAAAGGCATTTACAAATCTTTCTGAATTCCTGAAATAAGTGGAGTAATTTCTCGATTCAGGTTGCTAGCTGATACTCTCCTTGAATTCAGCAAACAAACCCAAACCTCCTTTAAAACAAACACTGACTGGTTTCAGTTCAACTCAAAACAATGAGCCCATGCTCTGTATTTTCCCATTGAATTACAGGTGAGGATTCAGGAAGGAAGAACCCTGAGTCCTGGCCTTCTTCAGCCTCCAGGAACTCTAATCACAACTCTCACATGGCCTAGGTACCACATAGAAAATTAGACTCTGTGAATATATTATCAGAATAGAATAGAATAGAATAGAATAGAATAGAATAGAATAGACCAGGTTGGAAGAGACCTTCAAGATCACCGCATCCAACCCATCATCCAATACCGCCTAATCAACTAAACCATGCAGCCAAGCACCCTATCAAGTCTCCTCCTAAACACCTCCAATGATGGTGACTCCACCACTCCACCACACAATGAGCAATCACTCTCTGTGAAGAATTTCTTCCTAACATCCAGTCCAAGTCTCCCCTGGTGCAGCTTGGACTGCCTCACAGCATCACAGTATCACAGTATCACACAGTATCACTAAGGTTGGAAGAGACCTCAAAGATCATCGAGTCCAACCTGTCACTACAGACCCCATGACTAGACCATGGCACCAAGTGCCACGTCCAATCCCCTCTTGAACACCTCCAGGGATGGTGACTCCACAACCTCCCTGGGCAGCACATTCCAATGGCTAATGACTCTCTCAGTGAAGAACTTTCTCCTCACCTTGAGCCTAAACTTCCCCTGTTGCAGCTTGAGACTGTGTCCCCTTGTTCTGGTGCTGGTTGCTAGAGAGAAGAGGCCAACCCCTTCCTGGCTGCAATCACCCTTCAGGTAGTTGTAGAGAGCAATGAGGTCTCCCCTGAGCCTCCTCTTCTCCA
The DNA here is from genome assembly GCA_015227895.2 of Colaptes auratus. Taxonomy (NCBI): domain Eukaryota; kingdom Metazoa; phylum Chordata; class Aves; order Piciformes; family Picidae; genus Colaptes; species Colaptes auratus. The sequence continues at coordinate 9,563,652 of CM037632.1, read as the reverse complement.
GGCTAAACAATCCCAGCTCCCTCAGCCTCTCCTCATAGGGCTTGTGCTCAAGGCCTCTCCCCAGCCTTGTTGCCCTTCTCTGGACACGTTCAGGTGTCTCGATGTCCTTAAACTGAGGTGCCCAGAACTGGACACAGTACTCAAGGTGTGACCTAACCAATGCAGAGTACAGGGGCACAGTGACCTCCCTGCTCCTGCTGGCCACACTATTCCTAATGCAGGCCAGGATGCCGTTGGCCTTCTTGGCCACCTGGGCACACTGCTGGCTCATGTTTAGGCGGTTGTCGATCAGCACCCCCAGGTCCCTCTCTGTTGTGTCCTCTTGTTCTGATTGCCTGGGAGAAGAGACCAGCCCCCCCCCCCACCGTCTACAATCTCCCTTCAGGTAGTTGTAGAGAGCAATAAGGTCTCCCCTGAGCCTTCTCTTATTCTGACCTGCCTACTGAACTAGGGCTCTAGAGAGAACATCACCAGAAAAAGAACCCAAGCAAAACCTTAGAGAAAGCATGGGGCTAATTTGGGGGCAATATAGTGATGCAAAACAGCCTTGTGATTCAGATTTAATGTTCAGAGCTGTTCTGTGTTCGGTCTTAGCCCAATCTCTTCATCTTCAGAATGGAGGTTAAATTTGCATACCTGTTGATATTTTAAAAATTCTTTTAATAGCTGAAAAATTAAGTAGTTTAGAAAAATAAAATGCCTTTGATGCCTATTGAATCTTTGAAAACTTCTACTGCTCACAATGCTTTAATGGTGATTTTATTTACTGTTCTTTGCTTTTGAATTGGCAGGACATTATGTGGTCTCTGGTTTTTATTTATATAAGACATTTGAAAATGAAAAACATCAGTGATGGTTTCAGATGGATTTGTATTTTCTGGGGGTTGCTGGGGTTTTTTTTGGTTGTTGGTTTTGGTGTTGAGTGTTTTGTTGTTTGGTTTTGTTTTCTCCAGATCCTTGAAAGGGAAACAACTTTGACATCTGGAGATTTTTATCACAGAAACCCCAGCCAATTCTGAATGTATATTGTGTTCCTCTAGCATCAGTCATTTTTCATTCTGACATTCCTAATTATACCTTGTGGCAATAATTTATATTAATTAGCTCTTTGGCATCCTTTATGTCTAACATACAGTAACCTATGATTACAAAACACTTTTATCCTGGTTACATACATTTGTTCATCTGTATACCTTTGACTCAGTGTCATGTTTTCTTTAAGTTTCCAAGTGGTATCTCACTGACATTGACAACTAGATGTAAATTTTGCTCTCTGTGATTTAAAACAGCACAGCAGTTATCTCTGCAGTCTGTCATGAGTGTAGGCAGGAAATACGGCGTAGTTAGGCTGCTGTAGCTATCAGAATAAGTTTATTTTGATGGCTCAAGGTCAGCACAGGTGTGTGAGTGAAGTCAGAATATATTGAGAAAGGATGATGCAAACAACAGAAGGCAAATCATTCCAGCCATCTTTTCTGAAAGAGGCACATTGATCTTTCTATTGTCAGTTAATGTTCTGAATAGCAATATACCTACCAACAGTTCTTCAATGAATGAGACCCTCAAAGAACAGAGGGTTTAAAGTAAAAGATTAACAGGATTCTCTCTCGTTGTCTCAATTACCAGGAGAGTAAGAGATAACTGGCTTATCAGCAGTGCATTGCCAATTTACTGAGAAAACTGGCATTGTTACATTAAAGGATTATGTGATCAGAAGGATATTGGTTTTCATTAGTCATGTAGTGCAAATCATTTTCTCTGAATACCAGCTTTACTCCAGTCACCTTTATAAATGATATTGTAAGTCCCTAGAGAAAAAGACAGATTTATTAAGCTGGTAAAATATGTTTGCTGTTCAGGTGCCTGTTTGCTTTGGGATTAACATAACACAGTGGTAGATATTTGTCCTTCCTCTGAATGACGAAAGGTGAGATATTAGATTAAAAATGAGATAACCTGAAGGCTAAGTAGCAAGATAGGTGAAAAAGAGGCAGGTGAAGTCACTAGTCAGTTGTGGAACATTGGAGGTACTGATCCTGGGGAGTGTGAACATTCATTCTGCTTGTACTGTGATTCTGAAATGATTTGTTCTCTGTTCTGGTAGTCTAATAAAATACCACATTTTACTTTATTAAGTATGAATGGCTGCATTGAGAGCTTTTACAAGTAAATTACAGAGTCACATATTGGCTTGATGGTACAAAAAAATCTGGCTATAGGGTTCTCTGTACTAAATGAAAACCATTACAGGCACAGGCACAGAGTACTGTATCCAGTACAAACTAATTTTATTTGTTCACATTGGTTAAAATAATTTTGTCAGTTAACTTATTATATAAGAAAGCTTTACTCTGGATCAAGTAATATTTGACCAGGCCACTCTATACCAGGTTATTTGTTGTCTGTACACTCACAGCCAGCAAAAAACTAGTGTAAGCTGCCTAAGTGTGTGCTCTGGCTAAATCGACAGACTCATGAGCTGGTGTTTTACTGCCTCCTTATCAGCCTGTCTATTAGTGGCTCTTATTATATTGGACAGTATAATGTAGGCTCATAAAACCTTACAGTTTAGTTTTATCCAAAAGAAATATAGTCTGTATACTCCCAGGCTCCTTTACAGTTATTTAAAACCAGAATTCAGGACCTGAAGCACTGAGAAAACAATTAGTTATCAGGAGGCTTCAGATGAAGAAGACTGACTTTTGTTGTGTCAGACTATAATTCTATATAAAGGCCTTTATTTGTTGCTGTGGCAAACTTAATGTGTACACAAGCTTTTATGTACCCTTCAAAGGCACAAGAATAAATTAAATCAGTTACACTTCTGACCATCTGGAGAATCTCCAGATTTTCATAAACTTTTTTCAGACTCAGAGTATTTAAGAACATGTTTTTGCCCTTTATTCCTTGCCTCAGGGAGCCCACAAGCAATTTCACATGAATGTGATAGATGGGGCAAAGAAAGAAATAAAGATGAGGAAACATTCTCTTGCTGATCTCTGGGAAAGATCTCTGTCTTGGGGAAGGATTTGAAAGGAGGATTTTAACAGATAAAGAAGTAGAAAACTGTTCTGAAAAATAACTAGACACACTCAGCCATTCAAAAGTCTTTCATTGGCTTTATTATGTGGGACTCAGACTTCAGTTTCTCCTTGCCTTCTTTCATTTTGATGATGAGACAAAATGTAAGAGAAACAAAGCTTGAAGTTTCTCTTGCAGATACTGCTGGATGAAATTGTAGACATATTCATCATGCACTAAATGTAATGCCTAAATTGCCATACCTGTTTGGCTGCTACCTTTGAACATGGCCCCAAATGTTACTATTTTTGACTTAGGGGTGAGTGAGACAGATATCTTCCTTGCAGGGTGAAATTTGCTTGGACTCCAGTCTTAAACACAGTTAAAAGGAAACACACATGTGACCAAGAGAACAGTATTCCCAAAGATCTGCCCTTTAAAAAGCAAGTAAAAATCAATCGATCTAACTGAAGAAGAGAGCAGTGAAGGGGGAAAAGGACCTGGGGGGACATAGTGGATGGAAGGTTGACCATGGCCAGCAATGTGCTGTTGAGGCCAAGAAGGCCAATGCTATTCTGGAGTGTATTAGAAGGGCTGTGATTACTAGGTTAAGGGAGGTTCTCCTCCCCCTCTACTCTGCTCTGGTGAGGTCGCATCTGGAATATTGTGTCCAGCTCTGGGCCACTCAGTTCAAGAAGGACCTCAGGGAAGTGCTCAAAAGAGTCCAGTGCAGAGCCACAAAAATGATTAGGGAAGTGGAACATCTTTCTAATGAGGAAAAACTGGGGCTCTTTAGCTTGGCAAAGAGGAGTGTAAGGGGTGACCTCATTCATGTTTATAAATATGTAAAGTGTGAGTGCAAGAGGGTGGAGTCAGGCTCTGCTTGGTGATGCCTAATGACAGGTCAAGGGGCACTGGGTGGAAGTTGAGGCAGAGGAAGTTCCATGGAAACATGAGGAAATTTTTTTTTCACCGTGAGGGTGATGGAACAGGGGAACAGGCTGCCCAGGGGGGTTGTGGAATCCCCCTCTCTGGAGATATTCAAAACCTGTCTGGATGCATTCCAATGTGATCTGCTCTAAGTGATCCTGCTCTGCCAGCGGGGTTGAACTGGACGTTCTTTCGAGGTCCCTTCCAGCCCCTAATGTTCTGTGATTCTGTGAGCTAGAGTTTACAGTTTCTCTTAATGTCATCACCTTTGTAGTAACACTGCCACTAGGAATATAAATATTTCTTTTCCAAATGTCCTGGTAGACTAACTGCTTGTTAGCTCAGTGGGGAAATGGCATTACAGAAAGAGATTTTATGTTTAAGAGGCAGTTTGTGAGATTTGTCCATGTAGCAAATATCTACTCCTCAGCTGCTGTTCTTGGTGTTGTTTATATTCACTAATGGAAAGAGGCACCTGTATGATATAATTAATTTAATCTTATTTGAAATAGATTAAATTGATCATTGTGTATTGGAGGTATACATGACTCCTTGATATGGAAAGAGAAATGCCAATGAAAGTTTGGATATCTACATTATATCCAGGCATCTAAAATTACAAGTAACAATCTCATTTTAACAATCACATCCAAGTCAGGTTTCCTTGGTTGTCCTGGGGACAAGAATTTGGTCCTTTTAGAGGAAGTTGCATTAATGTTGCAACAAAATAGGACAAATAGTGTGTATCCAAACTCAATTTCTGGTATTTCCTGATATTAAGAGCTCTCAGTTGGCTGCATTTTAGCAAGGCTACATAGTCAAGTTAAAAACCTCAGCATCTGCTGTAGTTTCTGGTGCATAGCATCTAGCTCTCTAATGCTCTTTCCTCTGTTATGACAGTAATGAGATATACACGTCTTTGCAGGCAAATGAGCTTTTACACATTCCCTCTACATCTCAGGCAATAAGGAGAAGCAGGAAAGCAAAGTGGCTGTAGTGTGTGGTTCATGATCACACAGTAAAATTAGAGGGATGAGTTTTTAATATTGATAAGGCAGCAAGAACATTTTCTACATATCTCTCAGTAGACACCAAGCAACTGGTAGTGAGAAATGTTGATCATAGAATTATAGAATGGTCTACATTGGAAGGGACCTCCTAAGGTCATCTGGTCCACCCCCCTCTGCAGTCAGCAGGGCCATCCTCAATAAGATCAGGCTGCCCAGTGCCCTGTCAAGCCTTACCTTGAATATCTCCAGGGATGGGGCCCCAAACACCTCCCCAGGCAACTTGTTCCAGTATTTCTCTACCCTCATGGTAAAGAACTTGTTCCTAACATCCAATCTAAATCTATTGTTTTTCTCTAGTTTGAAGCCATTGCCCCTCATCCTATCACTCCAGACCTTTGTAATCAGTGTGTCTCCATCCTTCAGGTACTGGAAGGCTGCTATTAAGTCTCCCTGGAGCTCTCTCTTCTCCAGGCTGAACCCCAGCTCCCTCAGCCATCTTCACAGAGTTGATCCAACCCCTACTCCATCAGGTCCATGTCCTTTCTGTAAGGGAGGAGTACATGAGTACAAGAAGCTGTGCTGACTGCAAGACATGGAGAAAAAGTTATCTTTCTTCCCTTTTATTAGTATACAGGAAATAATACTTGGTAGCCATTTGATACTTCTCCATGCTCCTAGAAACACAGGAAAACCATAGCAATATTTCTTTATCAGTCTACCCAGGATAAAAACATGATCCATAAAAATCCTTTTATTGATGTAGCTGCTTTCACACTTCTGTGTTAGGTTACTTTAGTTATGCTAACAGACCTTGTGCTGACTTCCCAAATCTCTTCTAATACTTCAGTACTTTTCCTCTACATTCAGGAAAGAAAGGAGGTTCCTCAAGCCTCGTTATTCATTTTGTTCATCCAACTGCTTATGTGACCTCAGGAAACAGCTGAACCCTTCCCTTGTGGCATGCAGAATAAGATTCCTAAGACTACGACCTCCATCCCCAACTTCTGCAAATAACAAGAGTGGGCTTATTGTTATATGGGCAAGAAGGCAGGACTCTTCTCTTGTTCTAGGTAATGGAAAAAAAGGAGTAAAAATAGAACTGCAATAAAAAGGTAGGAAAAAGGCCAAAGGAGACAGATTATATTAATGTAGAGCCAAAATTAACTGTAAAAGTTTTACAAGAGCAATAGCTGCCCCTCACTCCTTTAAGAATGGAAGGTGTAGTGTTTCAGCCGGAATTCATTTCACACTGGAGTTTAAGATTACAGTATAAAGCATCCCCTCGTAAAGCATATATTTATTAGAGCTATGCTGGAATACTTCTAGTGAGTAGGTAATAAGGGAGAGACTGTAAAATGCTTAAAAAGGGCTCTTAGATCTTGCCCTGAGACTTTCAAGAAATAAATCATCACAATTATAGATTTATCTATACAGACATCCAGTCTCAATTCTGAAGCCAAATTGACGGAGCACAAACACCTTTCCTATCACAAATTAGAATAAGGAATAAGAAGCCAGAAATTATTTCACATCCAATTTACATCAAGGATTATGATATGGAAGGTCATTGCGACTGAGTAGGATTCCAATATATCATCTGATGAAATGGTTCATAGTAGTCTGCTCTTGATATTCCAGTAACACTTGATTTTTACCAAAACCATAAATGAAAATTGCAATCTCATTACAAAAGATTATCTCTTTATGTGTGGCTGTGTGACATGGCAGGCAGATTCAGCATCAGAATAATCTGTTGACTTTAAAGTTCTGAAAAACCATATTCATGTCTGGCTAGGAGGTGGCTTTCCTGTGTGTCTTGGTCCAGAGAGGGAAAGAGACTCAGTTCTTTGGAATATTCACATGTTATGAAATTAGAGGCACAAACAATGCCAAAATATCAACAGCGAGGCTATTTATTAACAGAATAAAGTGGATGAGAGAGAGAAAATAGAGAGGGAGAGAGAGAAGAGGGAGAGAGAAGAGGAAAGGAATTATATTACCACACCCTTCAGCCCCCAAGACATTTTGGGTTTCTGGAGGAAGGCTGCTGCAGCTTTGGTGTGGAGGAGGTGTTGGGTCTGGAGAAAGGCTTTGGTGTGGAGGAGAGGTCATCCTTGCTGACTGTGCTGTCCTCTGAGCAGCCTCTTCAGCTCCATGAGCTGTAGCAGGTGGAACTGAGGTTCCTCTTGGTCTACTTCTTCCAGGCTACATGGTGATGTCTCTGTCATTTTTACTCTCCTGGTATTCTCTCCATTTTTCTTCAGAGCAGCATTGCCTCAGGCTTTTCTTTCTCTCATGTTTTCCTTTTCTCATGTTTTCCTTCTCCTGTGTTTTCCTTCTCACAAGCCAGTAGTTGCTTAGATCTTTTATACATTTTTTTAAGTGTGTATATTCCAGAGAGTATGGATAGCAGTGGCCTCTGACCATTATTTCCAGGGCAGCTGCAGTCTGGGGAGCAATCTTTATCTATGCACCTTCCAGAGAGTTGTTGTCCAGTGGCGTCTGCCCAATACACATCAGCTATTGTCTGGGCAAGCAGCAAAGGTGACTTTTTCTTTGTTGAGTCGCATCAAGAGAGACAAGATTTAGTCTTTCACACTGTGTACCTAGGACTTTTTCTTGTAGTAAGTCCTATCATTCTGTATAATTGTTCCATCTCTCTTTGCATGATAAAATTATGCAGGAAAGACAATGTGTCACCTTCCCTAGTGGCTTCTGTCATAATCTGCTTAAAATATCTACTTTCAACCTGGCCTCAGTATATACTGCTTAAAAAGTCAAATGCACAGTATCTGTTCTTAGCATGGTGGTAGCTTGTCTAAAGCAGAAACAACTTTTGAGCTCTACTTCTGTTTCTGTCACTGACTTATTGAGTGAGGATGATAAAGTTCTAAAAGTATGTGATATACTTAGTCTCCCTTTATCTTTTTCTGCCTCCTCTGTCTACCATTTTTAACTAATGTCTATTACATATATACAGGAAATGTGTTGTGGTGTTTTCTTTCATTGTGTTTGGTTTGGGTTGGGTTTTTCTCTAGTGTCATGCTTCTAGATGGGACTGAGCTTATTTTCTTCATAAAATCATAGAATCAGTAAGGTTGGAAAAGACCTCAGAGATCATCAAGTCCAACCTGCCATCCAACACCTCATGAATAACTAAGACATGGCTTCAAGTGCCATGTCCAATCCCCTCTTAAACACCTCCAGGGATGGTGACTCCACCAGCACATTCCAATGGCCAACAACTCTTTCTGTGAAGAACTTTTTCCTCACCTCAAGCCTTAACTTCCCGTGGTGCAGCTTGAGACTGTGTCTTCTTGTTCTGGTGCTGGTTGCCTGGGAGAAGAGACCAATCCCCATCTGGCTACAAACTACCTTCTGGTAGTTGTAGACAGCAAGAAGGTCTCCCCTGAGCCTCCTCTTCTCCAGGCTAAGTAACCCCAGCTCCCTCAGCCTCTCCTCACAGGGCTTGTGCTCAAGACCTCTCACCAGCCTCCTTGCCCTTCTCTGGAGACATTCAAGTGTCTCAAATATCCTTCTAATCCTTCATAATACCTCAGATGGTGGTAAGTTCTGAATTTGTGATGAACAATGTATTGATAATGCAGAGATGTTCTAATTATTGCTGAACAGTATTGACACAGCAACAGAACTTTTTCTATTTCCTGTGCTCCACTGGCAGCAAGAGGGCTGGGTGTCCACAGGAAGCTGGGAGGGGACACAACCAGAACAGCTGATCCCAACTGACCAAAGGAATATTCCATAGCATGTGACACCATTCACAGCAATAAAATTTGGGAGAAAGAAAGAGGGTGGTGGATAGTCAGAGTTAGGGCCTTTGTCTTGCCAAGTAATCACTATATATGATGGAGCCCTGTTGTCCTGAAGCTGACTGAATACCTGCCTGCTGATAAGTGATTAGTTTCATAGTTTCATAGTTTCATAGTTTCATAGTTTCAGTTAGGGTTGGAAGGGACCACAAGGATCATCTAGTTCCAACCCCCCTGCCATGGGCAGGGACACTCTACCCTAGATCAGGCTGGACAGAGCCTCGTCCAGCCTGGTCTTAAACACCTCAAGGGACGGGGGCCTCAACCACCTCCCCCAACAACCCATTCCAGGCCTTCACCACCCTCACGGTGAAGAACTTCCTCCTCACATCCAGCCTGAATCTCCCCACCTCCAGCTTCATTCCATTCCCCCTAGTCCTATCACTCCCTGATAGTCTGAAAAGTCCCTCCCCAGCCTTCTTGTAGGCCCCCTTCAGATACTGGAAGGCCACAATGAGGTCACCTCAGAGCCTTCTCTTCTCCAGACTGAACAGCCCCAACTCCTTCAGTCTGTCCTCATAGGAGAGGTGCTCCAGCCCTCTGATCATCCTCATGGCCCTTCTCTGGATGCATTCCAGCACCTCCAGATCCCTTTTGTAATAGGGGCTCCAGAACTGGAGGCAGTACTCCAGGTGGGGTCTCAGCAGAGCTGAGTAGAGGGGGAGAATCACCTCCCTTGACCTGCTGGCCACACTTCTCCTGATGCAGCCCAGGATCTGATTGGCTTTCTGGGCTGCAAGTGCACATTGAGAGCTCCTGTTGAGCTTCTCGTCCACCAGCACCCCCAAGTCTCTCTCCTCTGGGCTGCTCCCCAGCCAGTCCCTGCCCAGCCTGTATTTTGTGCCTGGGATTGCCTCGACCCAGATGCAGGACCCTGCACTTGGTCTTATTGAAGCTCATGAGGTTGGCCTGTGCCCACCTCTCCAGCCTGTCAAGGTCCCTCTGGATGGCATCCCTTCCCTCCAGCGTAATGTGATGAATGAACTTAGGTGGTTTTGCTTTGCCTGAGCATACAGCTTTTGTTTTACCTATTAAATTGTCTTTCAGAGCTCTTGCACTAACGATTCTTCATTTCATTCTCTTCCCCATCCCACTGTGGCAAGAAGGACAAGTGAGTAAATGGCTCTCTGGGACTTAGCAGGTGGCCATGGTTAAACCACAACACCCAGGCATAAGATCAGATGTTATTTGTCTATTTCTATAGCAAAATTGCTAAAAAAAATGTAAAAGCACAGTTGATATCTTCCAGTTCTGTATGAACAAAAGCAAAGGGATCTGGAAATATAGTAAGTTCACAATAATTCTATAGTCACTGTGAAGAATGTTCAGAGTACGTGATCCCCAGTATCCCCAGACCTCTGAAACTCTAATGTCTATATTTTTTTTCCTGTAGATCAAAATGATCATCTGTTCTGAAACTCATAGTAATTTTAAAATATCACTGAGTATAAAAGACAAATGAACAGCCGTGTTCTTCCAATACTTTCTTTTCTGTCATTGTGTGCTATGATTTGTTTTTACTGTTGCAAGTGCACCAGACTTTTTCACCGAATTTTCACACTGCAAAATCTCTTTCTCTAAGTTATAGCTGCTCTCACCAACCTACTGTGGTGAAGGCACATTCTGCCCAGATACTAGATCTGGTCCCAGCATGTGGACAGGTTTCCTCTCCTTCAGGAGGAAGACAAAAGCCAAGGCATTAGCCAGGCCAGCACGCATTCAGCGCATGCAGTGCGTGTGCAATTACCAAGTATGGCATAATTCCAGTTTCACGCTTTCTATAGGCTGAAGCCAGTTGTCTATGAGAGTGCCCACTGGTCAAACCCAGCCTCGAGGAATCTATAAGTATTACCCCAGTTGGTAAACAAGTTGCCCCCTCTTTCACTTTGCCTCTGTACTTGCTCGAGAGAGCAGCTCTCGAGCCATAGCCTCTGCCATTGAGCTTGTTATTGTTAGCTTCTATCACACATGCACGCATACTGAAGCCTCTGCATCGTGAGAAGCATTCTGATCATGAGGATCACCCCAGAGGGAGGACCTTTGCTGAGCCCGAGAAGCCAGCATCACCACAGCCAGTTGTACCGACTGGGAGAGCCCACCGTGCTACCGGAGGACTGACCCCGAGGGTAAGATCTGCCCAGCTGTCGGGGAGAAGGGACTTGATAGAGACTAAGTCCGCATATGCCTGGCCCCGCCATAGCGGGAGAAGAGCCACCACGTGTGCCACTCTGAGCCCTGTAAACCTCAGGGAAGATTAAAGCATTGTTCGTGCCTATACTGCACTGAACCCGGGACCATTCCGAGAGTCCTGCTGTTCCTTTAAAGCCAGTAACAGGCAACCGTCGCCCCGCCCTGCCGTGCGAGCCGACTCCCAGGGCCGACCCCACAGACCGAACCCAACCAGGACATATATCCCTATTGTCTCAGGGAACCGACCGAGTCCTGAAGAGAACCTGCTTCTGAGCTAAGCCCAGGTTCCAGCATTCCCTCTCCACTGCTGCAGAGAGAGGAGACAGTAACCCAATACCACCATCCAACTCGACTAGGAACCGGTCCAGCGGCAGTAGTCGGCCGGACCCCCACCTTGCTACAAACAACAGCTACAGAGTATCTTCCACGTGCTTTCCATCCACTAGCACTCAGTTCAAAGTATCCGCGTGTAGCAGAGTCATCGCTGACGCACAGAAAGATTGTAATATTGCTGTATATAGCTAGAAGCCGCCCGCGTTCCGCCGAGTCGCCATCTAGTGGTCAAGCGGCGGAACTGCACACTTCATTATATAAAATATAGAAATTGTAGATAGTTTAATTGAGTTTTAATCATAACACTAAGCCACTTATGGAATGTACTTCACGAACGTGCACTAGAAGATGTTTATAAGTTGTTGAATCATCGTTGATTAATAAATTGATAATTAATAAAGATATTTTCATAATTCCTATTTCATATTCATAAATTTAATAACCTCTTCACAACACCTACTAATTTCCTTTCAAATCTGTTTGATAGTTTAATTTGCCTTTTCAAATAGGAAATATTTCTGGATTTTTTTTTCCACTATTCATTTTTTTTCCATAGGAAGGGAGCTGGTCACTGAAGTTCCTGTCTCAGAGTTAGATTCTGCTTGCACAATTTTGCATGTAAAATATACATGACTTTTTAGAAAAAACATCCACATAGCTTAACAGGGATTCATGTTGCTTCTCATCTCATGCATTGATGAATAAAGCTCAGAGCTTAATGCCCATTTGTTCTAAATTCCTCCTTCTTTGCAGAACTGCCATAAACTCACACACTAGAAACGTAAAAGCACTCAGTATTCTGTACCACAGCAGTCTCCCAACCTCTGGAAGCCACAAGTCAAGCTCAGACAATTGGTTTCCCAAAGGAATCAAAGAATTGCTTCTTCCACTTACTGAGCACTTTTTAACCTTAGCTTGAGTGTTCAGGCTGAGTTTCATATGTTAAGATCACCAGGGGCACAATGTTATAATGTGATAGCTGCTGTGGAGAGTGAAGTTTGTTGTTTAACAGGTAGTCCATTATATGCCTGAATCAGACAATACAGTTCCAACAGACAGCAGCTCCTGAAACAGGAAGGAAATTGCAGCAGTGTTCAGCAGAATGTTCTGAAGTTCAGCAATCAGGGATTGTTCCTACAAGGTCACAGAATCACAGAAATATTCAGGTTGGAAAAGACCTTCAGGATCACCAAGTCCAACCGAGAATCCTACTCTACAAGGTTCAACCCTAAACCATATCCCCAAGCACCACATCCAAACCACCTTTAAACACATCCAGAGATGGTGACTCAAACACTTCCCTGGGCAGCACATTCCAGTCACTCTTTCTATGAAGAATTTCTTCCTAACATCCAGTCTAAACTTTCCCTGGTGCAGCTTGAGACTGCTCTTGTTCTGTCACAGGTTGTCTGGAAGAAGAGACCAACATGCACCTGGCTACAACCTCCCTTCAGGTAGTTGTAGAGAGCAAGAAGGTCTCCCCTGAGCCTCCTCTTCTCCAGGCTAAGCAACCCCAGCTCCCTCAGCTGCTCCTCATAGGGTTTGTGCTCCAAACTCCTTACCAGCCTTGCTCCCCTCCTCTGGACACATTTGAGCATCTCAACATTCTTCTTAAACTGAGGGGCCCAGAACTGGACACAGTTCTCAAGGTGTGGCCTAACTAGTGCTGATTAGAGGGGCAGAATGACTTCCCTGCTCCTGCTGGCCACACTATTCCCAATACAGGCCAGGATGCCATTGGTCTTCTTGGCCACCTGGGCACACTGCTGGCTCATCTTCAGCCTGACGTCAACCAGTGGCGCCAGGTCCCTTCCTGCCTGGCTGCTCTCCAGCCACTCTGACCCCAGCCTGTTGCACTGCATGGGGTTGTGGTGGCCAATGTGTAGAACCCAGCACTTAGATGTGTTAAATCTCATGCCCTTTGCTTCCATACTTTACTTCATAAATGTGTGTTAAAAAAAAAAAAAAGTATTCTCTTTTGTATCTTCTTCTTCTTGATTTACCAAAATTAACTAAATATTCATACAGATTTATATTGTTTAACAATCCACACATTCCTTTCAAACTGATACGAACCCAGCTAACATTTGGCAGTGATATGAGATTTATGCTGATAATATTTATTCCTCCACCAAACATTTACAGAGCAGGTAGATGTACCTTTCATATGAGACTTGTATGATTTTCAGTTAGCTGAATTATCTGCTCTCAAATTATCCAACAAATTTAATCTATTGTTTTCTTCTGCCTGAGTGTGCAGTTTCTGTAGCTGTATGGAGAAGGGAGGGCAGAGGTCAGAGCCAGGGGATATCTCCAGCTCTCACTGCACACTCAGCAACCTAGCGTGAGCTCATTTTCCTTCTGGCATACAGTGGGTCTGAAAAGGACAACATGTGCTGATATCTATGGATGATGGGAGGCACACCAAGAGAAGTCTTTACATCTATTTTAGTAGCTTGAATGATTCCAAGGAAAGAAAGAGAAGGAACTCCTAAGCAATGATCCTGATAAAGATCATAAATTGAGATCAAAAGTCTGTTTTGTGGTAGTAGCCAAAGTAACTATGACCCAGTCATAATTTCTGTAAGCATAGGACAATGTTCATGAAATAATCTGTCCAAATAAACAGCAGCTTTTTTATTAATCAGTAATAACAATAACAACAATAAAAACAATTTTCAAAGCCACTTTCATCTTAGTCACTCCGGAAAACAAGGGCAGTGTTAGTATCTGAAGTCAGACCCAGTGTTGGCAGAATGTCACTGGGAGTTCTGGAGGTCCTGAGGAATAACACAGACTCTTAGTCAGAAATACAGACAACTCAACATGAGTCTACCTAGGCTTAGCAGAGCTGACTGCTGATGTGTGCTGCTTTGTGAAGGAAATTCCTGTATTTTCCACAGGATGTCAATAAAGAAAGAACTGGGTATACACAGAAGTCAGCAAGCTTGAGCAAGGATCACCTCAATGAAGGAAATTCCTGTGTTTTCCACAGGATGTCAATAAAGAAAGAACTGGGTATACACAGAAGTCAGCAAGCCTGAGCAAGGATCACCTCAATCCCATACAAAAAAAGGAAAAGAAAATAAAAGAAAAGCAGAGTAGAGTAAGTTCTTGCATGCTGAGAATAAGTTGACTATTTTGGGGTGGGGAGCAAGTATTAAGTCATCTCTACCCTTAAAGATAATCAAAACTTGACTGGGTGACATGAAGCAAGTGGTATGAAAAACATTTGTAATGGGGTAAAAGATGTGGGAAGACATAACTAAATCGAAAGGTAGAAGACAGGAGTAGTGAGAGTGGAGCTAAGATTGAAAATGGAAGAGGGAAAAATATGCCAGAAAGAAAGAGTAAGAGAAAGCAGATTGCTCTTGGAAATCTGGTGGATAAGTACAAACGGGCCAAAAAAAAAAGCATGACTAACATACAGAGATGAGAGTAAACATTTGTGACCGGTTGAGGCTGTGTCTTTAAGAAAGAGACAGTTGCTGAACACTCTGGCTGAATGGTTTTTGATATTTGAACAAAAACAAGATAGTCTAAACTAATTTCATTGGTAGATTGTAGAATGCAATTTTAAGTTTGGGTTCTGTTAGTTCAGTCTGTGTGTGGTCTGGGTTCAGGCTGGGTGCAGTCTGTGCTTCTCTGTCCTGTGGGCTGGACGGCTTCTCTCTTTCTGAAGCAGGAACGGCCTTGAGTTAACAGCTAACCAGATAAGAGAACTAATTCTTGCATGTGCTTTTTGAGCTAACAGAATTTTTCTTCCTTAATTGCCTTTCTCTCTCTCTCTAACCCTTTTTGGGAAAAAGCGGAGGTGTGGAGGGAGAGAGGGGGGTTCAGGGAACCCCCCTGGCCGGCTGGAGGGAAAAGGTTTTTCTGCATTGTGTTCATTGCTGCATTTTCCTGTATATATTGTAAATATTGTATATTTGTGTATATATTCATTGCATTCCATTTCTGCCTGTAAATATAGTTTTCATCTGCTTTTCCGACTGAGCTAGCTGTGGTTTCTTTCCCTGTGTGTGGGGAGGGAACTTTCTCACCCCACCACAACATTAAAGTCACACACATTGCAGTTCAGTACCATCCCCAGTGGAGTTCACACCACTCATATCTGAGCCGGGCAAAACTTTATTTCTGATGAAATAATAATTACACAACAGGTTTTGGAATAAATATTTCAGATCATATTGAATGGTCTCTCTTTCCCTGAGGAGGACCTCCTTGGGTAAGAATATAGTGCTGTAAACTTGCAAATGTTTACTTATCTCTTCATTTTGTTGACTATCCGAAAGATTTTTGAAAATGCCTACTCATCTCTTTGTGATTTCATTGACTGCCCAAAAGATATTGTGCAATGCACTTTTACCTGCCAATGAAGCCCTGAGGGTGGCAAGGTGGACTGTCAGAAGCCTTGCTCTGCGCAGCTTCATGTAGCAATGAAACAAGGTTTAGCTTCCTCAGGATGCTGTGGTGATCTTTCCCTTTCTGACTGAGTCTGAGTCTTTCATCTTATTGTTTCTAAATATCTTTTGTTCCCGAGGCAGGGATGCTGCTGAGATGGTTCTTGTTAACTCATTTTCATGTCTCAAAGCTTTCAAAGCTCTTTCCTGGAACAATTTCACAAGTGGTATTCCTTGCCACATACAAAGCATGATATATATTGGAAAACAGTTTTAATTAAAATCTAGTTTTATGTTTCCATTCAATTTAAGTAGCAGCTGGCATTATTTGTTACACTGTACTGTGAGAAAAGGAGGTCAGAAAAAGAAATCTGACTGCTATTGCTTCTTTGTTATTTGTCAGTTGAACTACTGAAAGTATTGACATCATAAATCTCTATGTCTCTGGCTATTAAGTAAGAAGTAAATAAGAAGTAAAATGTGAATAGAATTATTTTCCCACCATTGACATGATCATTAATGTCAGCATCACGAGATAAGCTTCTGATTCAAATGCCAGTAACAAAAGCATATCCTTTGTGCTGAGATCTATTTGTCTGGAAGAAAATTTCACAACATCCAGTAGGATTGCTGCTTGACAAAAGTGACTACAATTTCCACTGGCATCTCACTCAATTTCTACATAACTAATAAGAAACTAGGGACACTGCTGAGCACAGCATGATTTCATCTGATTGCCATCTTTAATTTGGTTGCCTTATTACAATTCAACAATAACCTTGACTTTTCCAGAAAAGAAAAAATGCAAACTCTTGAGTTTCTTGTATATGCCTACTAAATATACTGCTCCCATACCGACACCTTCAAAGGGCTAAGCATGGTGGGAGTGGATTCATTGCGGTTAGTTCTAAGCACCTCCTTCATAGACACCTACACCTAAATATCTCAGGAGGAGAGATATCTCAGGAACTCAGAAAGCTCCTTTCAGAGTGCTTCTCATCTGACCTGCTTACATGGGAGCATTAAGAACAGAGTCTGAAAGTGCTAAAAAAGCTACTATATCTTGATATACTCATGGACTGATTTAATTGATAGCCCGTGTCTACAACCCCCTTCACAGAATCACAGCATCACCCAGGTTGGAATAGATCATCAAGTCCAACCTATTACCTAATACCTAACACCTCATGACAACTAAACCATGGCTTCGAGTGCCACATCCAATCCTTTTTTGAACACCTTCAGGGACAGGGACTCCACCACCTCCCTGGGTAGCCCATTCCAATGGCAAATTACTCTTTCTGTGAAGAACTTTCTCCTCACCTCGAGCCTAAACTTCCCCTGGCACAGCTTGAGACTGTGTCCTCTTGTTCTCTTGCTGGTTGCCTGGGGAAGAGACCAACCTCCTCCTGGCTACAAACTCCTCTCAGGAAGCTATAGACAGCAATAAGGTCTCCCCTGAGCTTCCTCTTCTCCAGGCTAAACACCACCAGCTCCCTTCAGGACTGCTCTCTGTCCATTATCTGCTCAGCCTGTTTGTCCTTGGGACTTCCCCGACCCATATGCAGGTCCTTGCACTTGGCTTTGCTGAACTTCATGAAGTTGGTATGGGCCCACTTTTCAAGGTCCCTCTGGACGGCATCCCTTCCCTCTAGCATGCTGACTGCACCACACAGCTTGGCGCTATCAGCAAACCTGAGCATGAGCTCAGTTCCACTGGCCATGTTGCTGAAAAAGATCTTAAACAGCACCAAGTTCTGTCCCAGGCCCTGAGGAACACCACTTGTCACTTGTCTCCATTTAGACATTGGGGCATTGACCATTACTCTTTGAGCATGATCATCACGTCAGTTCCCTATGCACTGAGTGGTGAACTCATCCAATCCTTGATTTCCAACTTCGAGACCAAAATGTAGTGTGGGACAGTATCAAATGCTTTGTACAAATCCATGCAGATGACATCTTTTGCTCTTCCCTTGTCTGTCAGCACTGCTACCCTGTCCTAGAAGGCCGCTAAATTTTTCAGGCACTCTTTGGCCTTCGTGAAGCTGTGTTGCCTGTCACCAAGTCTGTGCCATAGCAGAGTTTCTGGGAGGATCTGCTCCATGATCTTGCTGGGAACAGGGGTGTAACTGATTGGCCTCTAGTTAGAGCCCTGTGAAGACTGAGGTAAAAGATGTTTATCTTAACAGAAAATGAATGGCCCCTCTGAAGAGGCTTAGCTATCCAAAGACAGTAAAAAGATAGAAAAGTGGGTACTTCAGCTGCAGAAAATGTTTTCTGCCTACTGGTGTTTAGTCTCCACATATATCCATTGTGTAAATGGCAGCATAGTTAATGAGGCATGGACCTGAAAGAGACTTTTTGGGGCCTCTTCTGTTTATTAGTACAGCAGAACTTTCTCTATTCCCCTCAGAGAAGCTGTATTCTTAAACAAAATCATGGTGATTACTCCCTACTGCAACCAAAAGTTACAGCTCCTAAAATCTATATGTACTTTCCCTGTTCTTAGCCACTTTCCTGTTTCGTGTCCTTTGAACTCTTGGTATGGATATCAGATCCCCAGATAGCTATCTCCAGTATGGAAATTCCTGTACTCTGGCTAACAGCCTTTGCAAATTAGCCAGAGCATACAATTCAGAGTAGCCTTTTCATTGTGGCCTGTCATCTGTTAACTCCTTCCATTGACAAAATTATTCCTGACAAAACCATGAAACAGCCATGCCCAAACAAACAAAACTGTGTAGGCAAAGAAGCTGATTCATCCTGGACTTTAAAAATACCCCTGTTCTCCAATTTATTAGACTGCCTAGGCTGGACAAGCATTATACCTTTAATGGAGAAACCACTCTTTTCAGATTATAAGCATGCTAATCACAGAATCACAAGATCGTAGGGGATGGAGGGGACCTGTGAAGATCCAATATTTGACTGAAACAGTAAACCTAAGGGAAGCAGATTTGAAACAAATTAGGAAAAGATTATTTTTATTCTTTGTGTGTTTGTTTTGCTTTGCCTGTTGCAGGGTTTGGAGTTTTCTTTTTAAAACAGTATCATTTGGGATTTGATTTTCTTTTTTAATTTGGAACATGATTTTGGGAAGAGGCTCCCAGTGAATGAAAGTGTGAGAAAAGTACAAATAAAAGAAATGGTTTGGTTTGTGAACAAAAAAAAACCAAAAACCAAACCACCACCCAGACAAACAAACAAACACCCTTTTCTTCATGTGATTAAAAATGTGCTCTCAATGTGTGCTTGCAGCCCGGAAAGCCAATCAGATCCTGGGCTGCATCAGGAGAAGTGTGGCCAGCAGGTCAAGGGAGGTGATTCTCCCCCTCTACTCAGCTCTGCTGAGACCCCACCTGGAGTACTGCCTCCAGTTCTGGAGCCCCTATTCCAAGAGGGATCTGGAGGTGCTGGAAGGTGTCCAGAGAAGGGCCACGAGGATGATCAGAGGGCTGGAGCACCTCTCCTATGAGGACAGACTGAAGGAGTTGGGGCTGTTCAGTCTGGAGAAGAGAAGGCTCCAAGATGACCTCATTGTGGCCTTCCAGGATCTGAAGGGGGGCTACAAGAAGGCTGGGGAGGGACTTTTCAGGCTATCAGGTAGTGATAGGACTAGGGGGAATGGAATGAAGCTGGAGGTGGGGAGATTCAGGCTGGATGTGAGGAGGAAGTTCTTCCCAATGAGAGTGGTGAAGCCCTGGAATGGGTTATCCAGGGAGGTGGTTGAGGCCCCGTCCCTGGAAATGTTTAAGCCCAGGCTGGATGAGGCTCTGGCCAGCCTGATCTAGTGTGGGCTGTCCCTGCCCATGGCAGGGCTTTTTGGAACTAGATGATCCTTGTGGTCCCTTCCAACCCCGACTGATACTATGATACAATTTTAACTTTTTTTTGGACACAACATGGAGTCATGCACTAAAGGAAGAACACTCATTATGTGTTTGGTTTAGCACTTGATGTCACTTTGTGTGCAGCACTTTCTCAGCTATGTAGTAAAGGATCTGCAGCTATGGAAATGGGGATCCCCTCAGAGGACACAGAGGCTATGTTTGACAGCATTTTTATTTTTTTTCAGGGAAGCCAAGGAGCAGCTGTGTTTACACAGCACAACCAGAAAGTCTTGAGCATGGATCATGATTAAGTGTTGAGCATGCTTAAGTCTAGGATATAGCAAGTTAGATTTATTTCAGTGCTGTTCTGATCCAGTCCTTTAGCTCCATTGTTGCCAGTTGAACCAGCAGTAGGATGTGTGTGTATCTGGAAGCGATCTGAAAAACAAAACATGTAGCCACCATTCCACTCTCTTTAAGACCTGAAATTATATGATGCCAAAGACATTCTCCTGGCAGTTTTTCAAAGACAAATGCACAGATGCATCTGAAACACTGATTTTGCCGTCCAGATAAAGATCATCCCTATCTAAAAATAACTTTTGAATAAGAAAGCAGTAGTTTTCCAATCTGCTTCTCATTTTCCCTTCCTTATATAAAACAGCTCAATCTCAGTAAGTTTGGTTTAAAATTGAGATTAATGCTCTTTTTGTAAAGAGTTGTAGTTACTGAAAAAAATGTGCAGAAAATCCTCGAGTTTTACAGAAGTAGAAGCAAAATTTTGTGTCATTTGATATTGGCTGTATCATAGCTCAAGACCACACACAAGGACTCCTCCAATTCTAGGATCAGTGTAAGCATCTTCATCTGCACATTCTTTGTTCTCTTTTGTAAGTCTCTTCTAGGAATCATTAAAGCTCAGTTTAGACCTATTTGGTATATCTGTATTGAATTGACAATCTGATCAAGCACATCCCTTTTAAAAGATAAAACCCCTAAACAAACAACCCCCTTCCTATTTAAGATTATTTAGCTTCTTTTCATGTAGACCACCCTTCAAAGCTCTCATTTATCAACATGTAGAATGTAGGAATTTGCATACTTGTTATTCTTTCACCAAAAATAAATATTTACAAAAAAGCTGCAAGGTTTTTCATTAAAATAGAACACTACATAGCCTACTGTATACTTAGCAAGTGCTTACAAGCCAAGGAAAACAATATTATTCCAATTTTTCCTAACAAAGCTTCCAGGTTTTTTCTTATATTTATTTCATTTTTTCTATCCCCCCCCCTTTTTTTTTATGTTTTTTAGGTGGGATACAGGAGAGACTGTAAGAAAAGAATTTGATTTAGAGTTAAGAAAATTATTTGGCCTATATTTTCCTTACTTTATTTGGCTATAATGTTTCGCTGGCTAACATGAAAGACAGAAAGAAAAAGTCCTTTCTTTAAAATAACCTTTAGATTCTGTTGCTAAATTCACACTATTTTCCCACATAGATCACTATTAATTGGTGAACTTGTTAGTGCAGCCAAATAAAATGTGAGAAATATGAATGTTACACGTTCATCTCAAATTTTATTATGCTTGAAATCACTGGGTTTTGAAAAGTGAGAAAAGAGATCTTTTTTTCCTGTGTATTTCCCTACATTTTTTCTGTACAATTCCTGTATTGTTAGATATACAGATAGATAGAGATATAGATATCTATTTGTGTATATAGGGGTGAGTGTGTATATATGTGTATTACATATATATACCATATAGATATTATATATATAACATATAGATATGTTTCTCTGTACAATTGTTATATAACTATATAAATATATATACTTTATATATATATGTGTATATTTCATTAATATATTTTATATATATTTTATATATTTTTATATATATAAGTAATATATATAAATATTTATATATAAATATAATATATATATAAATATATAAATATATATATATAAATAAGGCTGGGGAGGGACTTTTCAGGCTTGGGGAGGGACTTTTCAGGCTATCAGGTAGTGATAGGACTGGGGGAATGGAATGAAGCTGGAGGTGGGGAGATTCAGGCTAGATGTGAGGAGGAAGTTCTTCACCGTGAGGGTGGTGAGGCCCTGGAATGGGTTGTTGGGGGAGGTGGTTGAGGCCCCGTCCCTTGAGGTGTTTAAGACCAGGCTGGATGAGGCTCTGGCCAGCCTGATCTAGTGTAGAGTGTCCCTGCCCATGGCAGGGGGGTTGGAACTAGATGATCCTTGTGGTCCCTTCCAACCCTAACTGAAACTATGAAACTATATAATATAACTGGATGAGGCTCTGGTCAGCCTGATCTAGTGTAGGGTGTCCCTGCCCATGGCAGGGGGTTTAGAACTGGATGATCCTTGTGGTCCCTTCCAACCCTGACTGATACTACTACTATTAAATCCAAGTTTTTCCTGTGTATGAATGTAATTCAAAGAGACTGGATGCCTAGAGAAATTGTCACAACATTGTGGAGATAAGCGTTAGCAAAGGACAAAACAGTCTTTAGAAAGCCCCCAGTCTTCATCTAAAATGCAAGACATCTGAGTAGCAGCCAAAAGAATCAGAAAGAAAACTTATTGTAAAGATTCCTGAAATGGGTGCTTGTGTCATAGTCAGGCTCTCAGGATGACATAGTTGCTGCATGCTTGCAAGACTACTGAAGAACACATATTTCAGTGACATTGTCTGCCTAAACAAGCATTTCAGAATGATGCCAGTCAGATTCCTTTCTGGGACAGCATCAGTTATGTCTAACTGCTTCTTGAAGTTTAAATTCAAAGTCCACCTGGATCAGAGGATATAATTTGTATCAATTTATGGTTGTGGTTTATTTTTTTTAGCAGCTGGAAAGATTGGAATGAATCATCAAAGAGGATGCTAATTGCAACCACATTAAGTGACTGGATGGATTAGAATTAGGATGCGGAACTCTGGGAAATGCCCACTCTGATGCATCTGTTTTGTTTTGAAGCAAACCATGTTTGGTTCTGTGTATCAACCAAAATTCCAACCATCTCTTGAGCACTTTTTCATTCTGATTAATCATGTAGGACTCAGTGGCTGGACCTTAGACTGAAGAAAAAAATAATAAAAGTGGTTCTTATCAGTTATTAAGGGAGTATCTTAATTTTAGAGTAAGTGTAACCTAAGTCATACAAAATCATGTGTGTGCAAATTCTAGAATGTGTGTATCAAATCACCCAGCTCACCACTGTTAGGATAAATGGGGGAAAAAGTAGATATTGTTTTTATTCTTGAGTAACCTGTTGAAGTAGCTATGGGTTTGAAGGGTACTGTCACGCAAGTAAGCACTTGAAGCAATTCTTCTCAACATGTATTGCAAGCCAGAACTGTGGAATTAATTAGCCCGTTCTTCATGGTAGATTTTTCCATAAAACTCTTGAATGTTCATATAAGGAAAGGTTTTCTTTCTTTAATTTACTCTTCTGTTAAATTTCATATACATCCAAGGGAATGCTGTACTAAATGAAATGAATGGATGCAAAGGAAAGTTAACTCAAACCAAACAAGAAAACTATTTCTAAGCAGTTCCGGAGGTAAACAGATGTGCATGCACAAGGATTTCACTAAATGTCAAGAAAAGAACAGGGAAAAAAAAAAAGAAAGATATGGGGACATCAAAAGAACATTTTTTTTTCCCTTTAGGAGTGTTTTCCCATCAGTGGAGGCATTGATTTATATATATATATATATATACAGATATATATTTAGAAGCATAAGATTTTAATAAACACAAACACATTATAGAGCATATGTAAACAATCTTCTTGCTAAAATCTCCAGACTGATGATGATGGCAACACAAAGTTTTGCCAGGTAACACTTAGATTGACAACCTACTTGTCTTTTTCCATTCATAATCAAGAAGTGAAGACATTCTTAGTACTCTGAAGCATCAGCCATGGGAGCTGCTTCATTTCTCAGCCCCAGCCTACATTTACAACAGGCAGCGATTTGATTTTCTTACTTCAATTTTATCAACTGGAGTTCTTCTTCAATATTTTTCGTATCAGATGTACAATTTCACTGCACAATGAAACTTAGGCATTTTTCATATGCTGATCCTCTCAATTAAAAATAAAACAACCAACAAAACAAAACAAACAAAACCAATTGCACAAACTGCATCTATTTACAGACTTACAATAATGTGGGTTCAAAACTGTTGCTTGGGGTAAGCCTGAACACATAAAATTGACCCTGAGTCTGTCTTACATTACATGAGCTTCTGTGAATTTTGTTGCATGTATTATTTTCTAATCTTTAATATTACAGAGGTCTGATAAAAGCAAAAGAAAAAAACAATGAAACTGAAAATTTTCAAATTGGTTTTCATATGTAGTCCATCAGAAAGACAAATTGAAGACCCCATTGCTAGTAGCTCAAAAATAATGTTTCAAATGCCAGGTTTTCACTCTGATTTATAACCCCACATTGGCATTACACTGAAATACTTGCTTAAATAAATAAATAAACAAACCCCACAGCTTTCAAAGGGAGAAAAAGCAAAAGAAGTATTAAGAAGGTTGTAAACTTTGTCAACAGTCATGAGAATAGAATAGGAAAGGTGTAGAGAAAGAAAAGAGAGGAATAGAATAGAATAGAATAGAATAGAATAGAATAGAATAGAATAGAATAGAATAGAATAGAATAGAATAGACCAGACCAGACCAGGTTGGAAGAGACCTTCAAGATCATCACGTCCAACCTATCATCCAACACCATCTAATCAACTAAACCATGGTAAAAAACACTCCTCATCAAGTCTCCTCCTAAACACCTCCAGTGATGGTGACTCCACCAAATCCCCAGGCAGCCCATTCTGATGGGCAATCACTTTCTCTATGAAGAATTTCTTCCTAACATCCAATCTTAACCTCCCCTGGTGCAGCTTGAGACTGTCCTCTTGTTGTGGTGCTGGTTGCCTGGGAGAAGAGACCAGCCCCCATCTGTCTACATCCTCCCTTCAGGTAGCTGTAGAGAGCAATAAGGTCTCCCCTGAGACATCCTTGAATGACTCTCTAATTCTATGACAATATTCTCTGAGTCTACTGCTCATGGACTCTTGTTTTTGGTTTGTATTTTTTTTTGATTGGGGTTTTTTAATCAGAACAGCTGAGATAGGAAGAGAAATTAAAAATAATCCTTCATATTTGAGAACAGAAAAATGGATTACCAAAAATAGATCCAAAAGGCTTCTTTATTGTAGGTCTCCATAGCTGGAATGCTATGACTTTTCCTATAGCTATCAGGACAACAAAAATCAGAATCCATCTGCATACTCATCCATCTCTCTTTCTCTGTATTTGTCTTTCATCCTCAGCTTACCGTAAGACCATAAACAATTTGGGCATAGGCAATGAATTTTCTTTTGTGTTTTCTTAATGATTATCACAATAGTATTCTTGATTTCAGGTTGCCACCCACTAACAAGTTAGAATAATGGAAAGGGTTGCACACTAACGACATTAAATACAGAAGAAATTATACAACAATGCCAAGGCTGCCAGATGACTGCTATGGCACCCAGCTTCCCTCCGTTCTTTCCTTTTTACTCACTGTGGAATTGCACAGAGCCCTGGAAACTCATGCCCAGAATGAAGCCATCTAAAATGCTATGCTTTTGATGATTTAAAGGAGTTGTGCTTATGAGAGACCTCACAAAAAGGTATAATTAGTTTTCATCTGTTTTCTGGGTTAAAATAAGGTGGGCGTCAGTTGCACCCCATATCCCCTGAGCTCTGTTCATAATGATTTTTGACTTATTTTTTGTTCCGTCATAGATTAACCTTTACGTATGTATTTCCAAGAAAAGCACTTCTGCAGGTGCAGATGAGTAGCAGGGATCTAGACAGGTTTCTTTCTTTACAAATGAGGTAGCTTCCATGCCTTCCTATGGGAAGAGACATGACTCTAACATTCCTTTCCCATTCCAGAAGGCTTTCCAGAATTTTCAAGGAACGCTGAACTCTCTGGGAGAGAAGGCAGAGTGGATTTTAGGCAGTTTTGGTTAAACCTCGCAGCATACACATTTTTATTGTGTTATTGTGCGTTTTATTGCAAAGGCAAGACACTAAATCACAGGATAGCGAACAACATTTATTTGACTCTATCAATACAACACTAAATTTTACTTTGCTTATTGATTCCCCCCCCCCCCCCCCGGAATTTCTTTGAGAAAATTGAGTTTTCAGGAGACTAGCTAAAGTAAAGGGGAAAAAAACACATGATCTCAACCAAATTAATTTCTCATAGAGTCCTTTGGAGAGTATTGTGCTGTAAAGATTTATGAAAGCCCTTGTCTTTACATATGACACACCCAAGTTATGATGATATAGTTAAAAAAATAATATGGTATGCTTGATTATGGATGCCTACCTTCTCTCAGTGTGAGTTACAGTTATGGGTCTGTTTTGCCCATTATGCAGCAAATACTAACATCTGGAAAGCAAGTTCAAAGGTTACTTTTCTCATAAAGTTGAACCAGTATGAATCATAAAAACCCAACACTGACCTTCAGGTTAACAAAGTCCTGCTGCTAATATTGTAGTGTAAAATACTGGGTGCCTCTTTCCTTGACTTAGTTTGATTTGGATTTTATTGAACTATTTAATCAACCAACATAGAAAGGGGTGTTTGAAAATCACCCATCCTTGTGATTATAGTGCAGAAACTTGTACAGATAGATTACTAGTGTTTAGCACACCTGCATATGTTAACCTTTATAATAAAAAAGACAAATCTTTTATGACTGCCTAAGAAGTCCCTGACGTTACATATTGCCTGTGGATTTTTTCCCCTCTTTGTTGTCATGGTCTTTCTCATTCATCATGTTCCTCATCTCTGAATACTTACAGTTTTGTTCTTCCTGGTTTTATAGCACCTGAAAGAAGATGCTATAAAAAATGACATTAGCATAAATTAATCTTGTGTTCTAGGTCATGTCTTTGGGCTGTTGGGTTGTGCAGTAGATTAAATTATTTCCTTAATATTCCTGCACAGCTAGATTGCCTTTCTGCCCATTTTGCAGCTCTGGACTATGTCTCTGTTCTCATTACCTCTGGTCTGACAAACAAATGTTGTGGGTGCTGCACCTATACTCAGTTCTCCAGGCAGTTGCTAAGTTCTGTACAATATTTCTCCTCCACATACAGATCACAGAGACCCTGTGTTACTGGGGGATGTGGTACAGCCCAGTAGCTATTGCTAAAGCTACAGATACTGTCACTGAATCTGGGAATCCCTGGATTCAAATACTGGCTGTCTCATCATAAATTTCTTCCTCCCTCCAGCCTCACATTCAGCAGTAAATACTTTTCAGTAGTAAAATACTTGCCAAAGTCTAACTTTATTTGTACTACTCATTTCTTCTATTTGTGACCTTCTTAAATTAGGAACCTGAATAAGCAGAATGTGTCTGCTCACCATTTAACAATGGGAATAGAAAATTAAGGAAAATGTTCACAATCACAGGGCTAAACTAGGAAACTTTTCCTTACACTACATCTAGTATGGGAATCAATAATGAGCTTTGGGATGACCATCTGGAAGTGACCAGTATTCTTGGTTTCTTATTTCCACATGCTCTCTTGACTGTAGATTGTAAATAACCAGGAAACCCTATATTCAAGTGGGAATCCTGTGGAAATAAGAACTATCATATACTCCATTTAATCCTGATTTTAATGAGGCATACATATAATTGAGTTGACATTAGAACGTTGCATTTGCCACATGGAGAAATGATTGATAGCTTGGTCATGCTAAACTTGCCTCCCGACCAAAAACAATTAAAGTAAAAGGAAATAAAAACAGAGAGAGTTCACTAGCTAATATCTGTATTTATTTCTTTTGAGTAGCAAGAGAGTTTGCCATAAGTGCTTTCAAAGGAAAAATATTGTGGAAAGCCAAAGTGTTAAATACAAATCTACATGAGAAATGAAAACTGTTCCGTTTTTTAGGATCTGAACTTGAAACTTAATTCAAAGAGCTGAACGGCATTAAAAAAGAAACAACCGTGGCAAAACAAGGGGAAAAAGTGCTTGTTGGACTGAAAGGTAGAATGACATGCCTTAACCCGTCCTTGACTTCTGTTTTACATTGTTGAATGACAATTCCCTTGGAAAGAAGAGTTTTGAACGGTAGTGTTGACTTAACTTTCGTTACATCTGTGTTAAAATAAAAAGGCACTCTCATTTAGGAGGTTTGACTGTGTGTTTTTCAGTGTGTTTTGAAGCTGCTTTCTTTTGACATATACTTTCCCTAGCTGAAAAGATGTGCTATGATTAATGAATCTCTGTGTATCTCTTTTTAGCATGTTGTAGGTGTCTGTCTCTTAACATTTGTCAGTTTTCCATCATTACCTGTGAACAAATGTTTCTAATTAACTTTAGCAGGAGGTGTGGGAACTACAAAGAGGTGAGCTGGTATCTGGGACACTGTTATTTTTATTTCTTATAAATCTAATTGTCTGAGGCATTTAAGATCTACAACTTGATATTCTGTCATGGGATCATCTGATGGTAATCCTTAATGGCTTGACCTTAGAGACTGGTACTGTTAAACACATAGGAATACTACAAGTTATTGGTAGACATGATAATTGCCGGAGTTTTTCACCCTGGCAAGTAACATGGTCATTTGTGGTTCATTGTTCTTCTTGTAAATCTATTCTTTCTCAGGTCACCTGTGATTTAAATAGTCACTAATCAGTTGTTTGCTTGTTTTGGAACAAAAACTGAGTCGAGTCCTGCAGTTAAGGGATTTTCCAGTACAGTAAATGAACTGTTTCTAAAAGGTGCTGAGAAGGCAACTAATAAAAGGAAGCTTGTTGTAAGTAGGCTTAAATTTGCAATATCAGAATAGAATAAAACAGAATAAACCAGGTTGGAAGAGACCTTTGAGAGCATTGTGTCCAACCCATCAACCAACACCATCTGATCAACTAAAGCATGGCCCCAAGCAGCCCACCAAGTATCCCCCTAAACACCTCCAGTGATGGCAACTCTACCACCTCCCTGGACAGTCCATTCCAATGGGCAATCACTCTCTCTATGAATAATTTCTTCCTAACATCCAGCCTAAACCTCCCCTGGTGCAGCTTGAGACTCTATCCTTCTGTTCTGGTGCTGGTTGCCTGGGAGAAGAGACCAGACCCTGCCTGTATACAACCTCCCTTCAGGTAGTTCTAGACAGCAATAAGGTCTCCTCTGAGCCTCATCTTCTCCAGGCTAAGCAACCCCAGCTTCCTCAGCCTCTCCTCATAGGGCTGTGCTCCAAACCCCTCCCCAGCTTTGTTGCCCTGCTCAGGACACGTTCCAGCAATTCAACATCTTTCCTAAACTGAGGGGCCCAGGACTGGACACAGGACTCAAGGTGTGGCCTAACCAGTGCTGAGGACAGGGCCAGACTGACCTCCCTGCTCCTGATACAGGCCAGGATGCCATTAGCCTTCTCAGCCATCTGGGCACACTGCTGGCTCATGTTCAACATGCTGTCAACCAGTACCCCCAGGTCCCTTTCTGCCTGGCCTCTCTCCAGCCACTCTAACCCCAGCCTGTAGCACTGCATGGGGGTTGTTGTGGCCCATGTGTAGAACCCGGCACTTGGATGTGTTAAATCTCATGCCATTGAATTCTGCCCATCTGTCCAGCCTGTCAAGGTCACTCTACAGAGCTCTCCTACCCTCTAACAGTTCAACACCTGTCCCCAGCTTGGTGTCATCTGCAAATTTACTGATGATGGACTTAATCTCCTTGTCCAGATCATTGATAAAGATATTGAACAGGATGGGGCCCAGCACTGATCCCTGGGGGACACCACCAGTGACTGGCTGCCAGCTGGATGTGGCACCATTCACCATCAGTCTCTAGGCTCGGCCCTCCAGCCAGTTCCTAACCCAATGCAGAGTGCTGCTGTCCAAGCCACAACCTGCCAGCTTGGCTAGGAGATTAGGGTCTGTAAATTGTGTATATGACAGTCTGAAAACTGGTGAAGTCTAAAAAAAATATAATAATCTTGAATTTTTCCATTGAAGGAAGAAAAAGAGCAAGAGCTCTTGTTATGGAGAAAAAAGAAGACAAGAATGAAAATTATAGCACAGTTTTCATTCACAGTTGATCTCCATATTACTTCAGCTTGCAACATCTCAATATTTAATGCTATGTAAAAAGTTTTGGCTCTGTGCAAGAAAAAATGGCTGTCTAATACAAAAAAATGCATAAACTCTTTCTATTGGAAAGCCAACCTATGCCTATTTTTTTCATATGTGCATCCTTGAAGTAAACAAGTGTTAGTCACTGCTAATGGATTTTTTCTTTGAATATTTGAGGAATATTTTAATTATGAATGAAGCAAAGCTCACTTCATTTGTCATACTTCTGCAACCAGTATGCAGTCCCTATTTTGCAAGCCCGAGTATTATGACTTTAAACAACTAATTTGTAATTTATTTTGTTGTCCTCAAACTTTTCTTTCTTTCATTCTTTCATATTTGTTTTGGTCTATAAAAGGATAAATTAATGTTCAATAAGCAGAGCGATTAATAAAATGTTAATAATTTTATTAATCACAAAAAAATCCCACAAAAATATTAAATAAAACCTATTTACAGGTTCGAGGGGGTTCGGTCGTGGAACAGATACCTCACCAGCAGGAATAAGTAACAATTTAAACAATATGTCCAAAACTCCAGAAACAACAAACAGCACTTTAAACTGTAAAGAAAAGGAACCTCGGCAATGAAGCCGGCGGTTGCCCACAACGGGGGAGGGGGGAACCCCAGAATTCCCCACGGCAAGAGACCTTCAATAGATGCTTATAAAACTCAGGTATTGTAATTACTCACTGATCCTGATACCTCGTGGCACACGTTAAGATCTAGACAAACCAAAATGGCGCTGACCATGTGGAAGCTGCAGGAGCAGAGTTTCACTTTCTGTTGGTGTCTGCAGCTTATTGCTGAGGCAGGATTTGCTCCCATAGGGTTTGTAGCTAAAAGCTTTGTAGAGAGGAGGTTTCTCGGCTGTAATCCTTTTGCAGCAGCGCTTGCTCCTTGCTCCAATCAAACAAAACTGTCCCGGGGACTCAGCTCCTCTGGTGTTTCGCCTCTCGACCCGGCAAGGCACGGATCTGTCCTCTGGGCTTTACAACCCTGAGAATAGCGAGGGGGTCTTTGCTTTCTTGTCTGGGTGAACTGAAACACAGTTCAGCTTCCAGGTGAAGCTTGTGGTTCCTTCCAGAGCGTGGACAATGGCAAGACAATGCTCTGGCCCTTTGGGCTGGTACCTATAGATTTCCTGAGACAATAATGGCCAGTAGCAACACAAGTCTAGGGGTAAAACCCCTGGTATTGCAACCTATAGAAAGCCTTCTTTCCAAACGTGGCCAAAAGCACGCCCACCTGGCTCATTCTGGCTCTGAAACATGTCCAGGCAAGCCTAAAGAAGCAGATCTACTAGCTTGTGCCTCATTGTCTGGTTCAGAGCCATTTTGAGGCTTTTTATGTCCATTCAGGACAATATTGTCTTGCTATTTGGTTGAGCCTGGAGAAGAAACTGAACGGTTAATTCCTTGTTTTTCACTTTTCCTCAGGCAGAAAAATTGACTTTACTTATGAATTGATTGTATTGTGTGACCCTGAAACTGTAAGACTTCTACATTCATTTTTCTTAATCTCATTTTTAGTCTTTTGTTGTTTCCTATTTGCTAATATAAAACACACAACCTTTGATGCACAAGCTATAATGAATGGAACGTCAAAGAAATGAAAATGAAAGATTTGTGGTTTCCACAGGGAAGGAAAAATATCCTCAGTAATAAATATTTGCAGACATGTTTGGAACACACAATTGACACAAATAAACTTTAGAGTGTGATGCTGCTCAATTCAATTCCTTACCAGCAGAAGGGGAAAACCCTGTCTTCGTTTATTTTCTTGAAGATGTTCTTTAGGCATGTGATTAGAAACAAGATTTAATCTATTATTTTGATTGGAAACCAGTAATGCTTAAAAACCAATTTATGGTGCTTTCCTACATAATGTATTTTTAATAGCAGCAACCTTGCTTTTATATCTCATATTATTAAGAACTATCTGAGGTAGAGAACGGTTGAAGAAGGCTTGAATGTTCTTTGAACACAAAAATTGTGTTTAAGAGCAAAATCAATGAGCCTCTTCTATGGTGAAAAGTTAATGATGTCCTGTTTCTAAGTCCACAAAATCTATCTTTACCATAACTAATGCTGGAATCCTGATATCAGACAAGGATAACTTGACCCTGTTGCAAATAATAGAAGGATGTGCCAGAATGTGTCCAGTGGACGTCCACGAGGAGGATCAGACGGCTGGAGCACCTCTACTATGACAACAGGGGTTGTTCAGTTTGGAGAAGAGAAGGCTCTGAGGAGACCTTATTGTGGCCTTCCAGTATCTAAAGGGGGCTACAAGAAAGCTGGGGAGGGATTTTTTAGGATGTCATGTAGTGATAGGACTAGGGGGGAATGGATCCAAGCTAGAGGAGGGCACATTTAGGTTGGAGGTTATGAAGAAGTTGTTCACCAGAAGGGTGGTGAGACACTGAAACAACTTGCCAAGGGAGGTAGTGGAAGCTCCATCCCTGGAAATTTTTAAGGCCAGACTGTTTGTGGCTTTGGGCAACCAGATCTAGCGGAAAGTGTCCCTACCCATGGCATGAGAGCTGGAACCAGATGAACCTTGAGGTCTCTTCCAACCCTGACAATTCTGTGACATAACTTGTCGCAGATTACACATGCTCCTCTTCATTATTCCCTTTGATGAATCAAAGAAACATTATTTCTGAGAAACGCTTTCATTTTGATTCCCATGCTTTGCCTCATACTACTTTTTGCAAAACCCGTTCAATCTTGTGACCTGTGTAGCCAGTGATCCCTACATTCCTTGGCACTGCCATATGCTGCCAGTGTGCACAGGATTAATTTATTCTGATGCAGGGTCATCAATTTCTTGCCTTTGGCTCAACCCATCCACCTGCCTGGTTTATAAAGTGTTTCTCACACTGACCTTCTACGCTAACTACAAATCTTCATAATAGCATGAGGATGCAAAATATGGTGCTAATAAATAACTCCCCTATGAAATAGTAAGGCAGGCTGTTTTGGTTTTGTTTTATAATAAAAGCATTTATAAAGGTAAAAGTGTAATGAATTCTATTCTCTATGTTTAGATGAAAACTGTACTTTTTTCTCAAGTAAAGCATGTCCTAGGATATCTGCTTTAAAAGGAAATCTACCTACATTTGATTGTGAATCTCTTTTTTTGGTTTAAGAATTTATCATAATATATCTACATGGCTTTTTCATCATATCATTGACTCTTACATTCCCTTTTTTCTATAGGTATATATCAGTTTAAAAACCAAAACACAACACCTGCATTTGTATTTAATACACTTTGGCCTAGGTCTGTGAAGGCTTTTTTTCCTTCCTTTTCCAACCCTTCATGGGAGAAGCATCTTCTGTGACCATGGGCTATCTGAGTGTGTGCCTGAAAAGACCTTTAAGCCACTTGCCAATTCCAAGAAAATTTGATGAAAGTCTAGAAGCATCAGAAATTATTTTGTTTCTTTTTGAAAACCAATACGGAGTAAAAGCAATTGAAAGATTGAATTCAATCCTCAGGAATTCTACTTGGCTGCAATGGGGAGAGGCAATCAGTAACCAAGCTTGGCCGGTGCACGCATAGCTTCTGCAGCACATGGTGTTTCCTATCTGGAGCCAAATCCTTAGGGGGATGGTAGCATTCACTGGGATTAGAGCTCATAAGCAAGAAAAATACCCATAGGCACCCCAATTTCCATTGGTTACAAAATATTGTCATTCCTTAAGGACACAGAATATCACTGGTTCAGACTTTGCAAGAAGGATCATGAAACATTTTCCAGAAGAGACTTTACAATGTTCCCCATGGGTTTTTACACTATCATGTGTGCTACAGGAGTGATCATGAGTGCAATAAAATGCATTATCCATCCTCATTGATTTAAAATGCCTATTTTCTTCTCTTCTTTTCTATCTATAGCATACAGAAGCTTGCAGGACATGTAACATTTTACTGTCATAAATTATGGGGAAGTTTATTTCTAAAGGTTAGATTAGAATGAATATCTTCCAAATATTGTATGTTAAAACCAGGAGATGTTGAAATATTTTACATCATTAACAGCAGTTCAGAAAATAAATCATCCTGTTGACACAGTCATTGCATTGTTGTGAATCATCATAGAATCATAGAATGGTCTGGGTTGGAAGGGACCTCTGAAGGTCACCTAGTCCAACCCCCTCTGCAGTCAGCAGGGGCATCCTTAACTACATCAGGCTGCCCAAAGCCCTGTCAAGCCTCACTTTGAATATCTCCAAGGCTGGGGCCCCAGCCACCTCCCAGGGCAACCTGTTGCAGTGTTCCACCAGCCTCATAGAAAAGATCCTGCTCCTAACATCCAATCTAAATCTGCTCTTTTCTAGTTTGAAGCCATTGTTCCACATCCCATCACCACGCGTCTTTGCAAACAGTCTCTCTCAATCCTTCTTGTAGGCCCCCTTAGGGTACTGGAAGGCAGCTATTAGGTCTTCCTGGAGCCTCCTCTTCTCCAGGCTGAACAACCCCCCAGCCTATATTTGTAGCATAGGTGCTCCAACCCCCCAGTCACTCTTGTGGCCCTTCTCTGGACCTGCTTCATCAGGTCCAGGTCCTTCCTATATTGAGGGCTCCAAAGCTGGACACAGTACTCCAGGTGAGGTCTCACCAGAGCAGAACAAAGTGGC
Source organism: Colaptes auratus (assembly GCA_015227895.2). Classification (NCBI taxonomy): domain Eukaryota; kingdom Metazoa; phylum Chordata; class Aves; order Piciformes; family Picidae; genus Colaptes; species Colaptes auratus. The sequence goes on along the minus strand of CM037632.1, from coordinate 9,529,249 downwards.
AGAATCACCTCTCTGGACCTGCTGGCAATGCTGCTTTTGATGCAGCCCAGGATGAGATTTGCCTTCTGGGCTGCAAGCTCACACAGTCTGCTCATGTCCAGCTTCTCATCCATCAGCACCCCCAAGTCCTTTTCCATAGGGCTGCTTTCTATCACCTCATCCCCCAGTCTGTATTGATAGTGAGGATTGTTCTGGCCTATAGAAACTCAATGATTTATTTAAAACCATTATCTCTTCTTCAGGCCCTCTATGACACTATTTATCTCATTCATCTCAAAATCACAAGAAATTCTAACCTGTTCACAATGGCAGTTGAAAGGAATTTCTAATTAATATTCTAGCCTTTGTGATTCTTTCTGCTGCCTTGCTTTCTCTTTGGAAAAATCTGACCCTTCACATTGTAAATTATGCCCAGAAAATGTCTGTAGATTTCTTATAACTGCTTTCACAATGAGGTTTTCACAGCAGTTTGAATGTTGTCAAGAAAGGCTGTGTAATTTTATTCTCCAAGCTTGCAGCCTCACTCAGAACCATAAAGCTTGCAATCAAGAGCAAATAGAAAATGCTGCCACTAAGCCACCAAGCTATCAATCTGCTAAGTAAAATCTATGAGCTCCAAGCATGATAGGAAAGGCTATTGAAAATATTAAGGCAAAGTTAAGAAGAAAAACATTGCTTCATAGCTCCTAATATGAGAAAACTGAGGGCATGAGTAAGCAGACAGATGAGGAATAATGTGACTAAAATAATATTGTGATTAAAAAGATGGTTTGTGTGTGTATCTCCACACACATGACAATTTATTCTTTTACAGGTCACAAATATTCTCTTGATGCTACACGGGGTGCAAACATTTGTTTAACACCACTAAAAAGTGGGAATATCAAAAATAAGAAGCTGGTTTTTCAGGGTATGAATTTAATGTACATTATTTAATGTACTGCCACTCTAGATGCTGTGATGGATTGATTCAATTTGTCGAACTAGAAATATGGGAGCCATAATGCACAATGCAGAAGGGCTTCAAAAATCCCCTGGGAATTTGTAAACTACTATGGAATGCACATCAGGGAGCTGAATAATGACTTGAAGTTAGGGTCAAAAAGATTTGGAATCTATGAGGAGAAAAACACTGGGATCCTAAACATCACATTTTGAAATTCAGGTTCTATGAATATTTAGTATTTCTGCAATATCAGATCACATTATTAAACTTTGCAGAAAGACAAAAAAAAACCAACAAAAAAACCCAAACCTGTGAGAGACTAAAAGCTTGTCACTCCTGGTGTGACTCAACAAAGATAAAATCACTTGCTGTTTGCCCAGACAATAGCTGATGTGTGTTGGGCAGAGCCACTGGAAGGACTCTTGGAAGGTGCAAAGATAACATTGCTCACTGGACTGCAGCTGGCCTACAACATTGGCCCAAGGACCCAGCATTCACACCTTCAGGAGAAGATCATTTCCAGCCATCAGATACCCCAGGAAGGGAGGATGATGAGACAGTGGACTCACCACCTGGACCCTGATTTCCTGACTGACAATACTTGGACACACACCTAAGGACTAAACAATTGTATAAAAGACTTGAGCAACTACTGGCTTTGCAGAAGAAAAATGCAGAAGAAAAACAGAGAACCAAAAACACAGGAGAAGGACAATGCTGCTGAGAAGGAAAGCGCGAGAGAAGGAAAAGCCCGGGAAAATGCTGCTCTGAAGAAAATAGACCATGGAGCCTGGAAGAAGTAGACTGAGCCCTTTCTCCGTGTCCTAAGTTCCACCTGCTGCAACTCATGGAGCTGAAGAGGCTGCCCAGAGGACCACATCTCTTCTACAGCCAAAGCTTCAGCACCTTTCTCTACAGACCCAACATCTCCTGCAGCACCTTTCCTCCACAGACTCAAACTGTTTTGAGGGGGTGAGGGGTGTGGTAATATAATTCTTTTCCTCTTCTCTCTCTCTTCTCTCTCTCTGTTTTCTCTCTCTCCCCTTCTGATCCATCCACTTTATTTGTGTAATAAATAGTCTAGCTGTTGATATTTTGGCCTCGTTTGTGCCTCTCATTTCACAACACGGGAATATTCAAAAGAACTGAGTCTCTTTCCCTCTCCGGACCAAGACAACCCCACCAGGGTGAAGTTGCCCACAGATGTCCATTACTCTGAGGGTGGTAATTGAGATATGGCTGTTTGCTTCTTTCCTCTTTTTTTAGTTACTCAAGTAAAATATATGCAAGATCTTCTGCTATAGAATCACTATTTACTAAAATTTTACATTAAGTTCAGCCTAAATTTGACAAATTGAAGTCAATGAGATTCTAGAGGGCTTGTAAAAATGGCCTGGTTTTGGGTGTTATCTTCTCTTCCTTTCCTTATTTGTAATATTATCTTGAAATCACTGCTAATGGAATTAAATAGCACCTATACTGATGTTGTTAGGCTTTCTGCAGCTTCAATGAAGCCTGAGGTTTTCTTTTAGATTAATATTTAACAAGACATTTTTTTTCTGGCGCATTAACTGTCACTGGAAATAGACTCATAGAATGTTCTGGGTTGGAAGAGACCTCCAAAGGCCATCTAGTCCAAACCCCTGTGCAATAAGCAAGGACATCCTCAACTAGATCAGGCTGCCCAGAGCTCTGTCAAGCCCTACCCTGAATATCTCTAGGATGGGGCCCCAACCACTGCCCTGGGCAGCCTGTTCCACTGTTCCACCACCTTCATAATAAAGAACTTGTTTCTAACATCCAATCTAAATCTGCTCTTTTCTAGTTTGAAGCCATTGTTCCACATCCCATCACCACAGGTCTTTGCAAACAGTCTCTCTCCATCCTTCTTGTAGGCCCCCTTCAGGTACTGGAAGGTTGATATTAGGTCTCTCCAGAGCCTCCCTTCCAGGCTGAACAACCCCAGCTCCCTTACACTGGGCTCCAAGCCCCTGATCACTTTTGTGACCCTCTTCTGACATTACCCAAGACATTATGACATTACTTGCAATTCCTAAATAGTAAAAACAATCTTGTTTAGAAATGGTGCAGGTAATTGCAGAGTGTAAAGCTTTCAACATGTATTACACAAAGATCTCTTTGAATTTATCAGTAAAAAATCTCCCTGAATAATAGGCAAAGAAAATTGCCCAATGAATGTGGCCCTGATAGTTGGTTTTACATAAACAATAAACCACAGAACAGGAATAGGCCAGTGACAAGCGGAGTCCCTCAGGGATCAGTCCTGGGACCTGTCTTGTTCAACATCTTTGTGGGTGACATGGACAGTGGCGTTGAGTGCACCCTCAGCAAGTTTGCTGATGACACCAAGCTGTGTGGTGCAGCAGACAAGCTGGAGGGAAGGGATGCTATCCAGAGGCACCTTGACAGGCTGGAGAGGTGGGCACAAGCCAGCCTCATGAGCTTCAACAAGACCAAGTGCAGGGTCCTGCATCTGGGTTGAGGCAATACCAGGCACAAGTACAGGCTGGGCAGCGACTGGCTGGAGAGCAGCCCTGAGGAGAGAGACTTGGGGGTGCTGGTGGACAAGAAGCTCAACATGAGCTCTCAGTGTGCACTTGCAGCCCAGAAAGCCAATCAGATCCTGGGCTGCCTCAGGAGAAGTGTGGCCAGCAGGTCAAGGGAGGTGATTCTCCCCCTCTACTCAGCTCTGGTGAGACCCCACCTGGAGTACTGCCTCCAGTTCTGGAGCCCCTATTACAAGAGGGATATGGATGTGCTGGAAGTGATAGGACTAGGGGGAATGGGATGAAGCTGGAGGTGGGGAGATTCAGGCTAGATGTGAGGAGGAAGTTCTTCACCATGAGAGTGGTGAAGCCCTGGAATGGGTTGTCCAGGGAGGTGGTTGAGGCCCCGTCCCTGGAGGTGTTTAAGCCCAGGCTGGATGAGGCTCTGGCCAGCCTGATCTAGTGTGGGGTGTCCCTGCCCATGGCAGGGGGGTTGCAACTAGATGATCCTTGTGGTCCCTTCCAACCCTGACTGATACTATGATACTAATATATTATTGTGGACTGCCTGCATTTTGAAGGCTGCACACACTGTGTGATGCTACCTGCCAAAAAAAAAATGAGCAAAGAGCTTTGTAAACCAATTCACCCAGAGAGCACTGAATGCAAAAACTACATAAAAATGCTATTAAGAATGTGAAGTGTGCCACTCTGACTTAGTTTGAGCTAGCTGGACCCAGAAATTGTTTCTTATTTTCCATGTGTTGCTTAATATTTGTGGTGTAGAACAGGAGCTTGGAAATTTTTATATAGGGGTGGTCAATGTTTTCCTTATTTTGACTTGGACTAAATAAATATGGAATGTTTAGGGAAATGTGAAACCTGAGCTACATAGTCCATGATTTGATTTTATTACAATGCCTAAACTGAAGTGTATTGAGGATTGAACAGAACATAAGCCTTGCTGTGACAGCAGGTCACTGCCTCTAAAGCTCAAATATTCTAATCCATAGAAGGCAAAGAACTACAGAAACGTTTGTAAGCAAAATCCTGTAACATAAATTATTTCTTCTATGTCATCAAAATTTTGCTACTACTTAGCATGAACTTACTACTTAGACATTTGTTTACCCTTAATGAAATTAAGATAATCATTTTAATGTTATTCCCATATGAATGTTATTCCTGTGGATCCAAGCACTTTTGCTCTATCTAGTCTCTCAGCATAGTTATTACTGGTTCCCACTAACATGATGAATAATATGATTTTAATTTCCAATGACATTTTATGGTGGCTGTGTGGAATTTCCTTCACTATCATTTTGCTCAGGTATTTTATTCCCTTTTGAAGTTCCACCTGTAAGTGAACTGCAAAAAATCGTATCAGTGGAAATCCAAGTCCTTCAGTAAAACAAGCCTTTCAGTCTTGACCTCATGTATGAATCACAGATTCTTACAGCAACTTTAAAAGAAATCATTACAGTTACAGTATCTGTGCTGCAGCATGAATTTTACAGGCATTCTAGAGTGAGTTCTGTGACATTAAGTGTTTTGGTTTGAATTAAAGCTAAGTTATTTTCGCATTTGATAGGGTCTCTCAGACCATGGCTGTAATATCCTGGAGATTTGTTTTTCAAGTTAGGGCTATTTGGAATTGGATTCTTGGGGTTTAACAATTTATTTTCTCTTCCAGCTGAAAAAAAAAGGTGACCTGATAACCGTATACATCCTGCTTAACTTCTTGGAAAACTTTATTACTTTATATTACTTAATAATTCCATTGCATCTTTGGGAATTTGCAGAGATAAATAGAAATGCTCCAAATTAGTTCCAGTCCATTTTCCTTCCTTTCTTGGATTAAATGTGTCATCATAGCCAACAACTTTCAAAAGAATCGTTATTTTACAGTTCAGCAAAATCCATTATCCACCATCATTTAAAATTCACTGAGAAGAGATTGGATGTAACATGTTCTGAGTTACCCAGATGGCAAATCTCTTTTGAATGAGTCACAAATACATCACCAGTAACCACCCATTGCAGGTCAATACCCAGATAAAAAAAGCCTGATGAGAGACAGAATTCATAGGGATTAGATCACCTGTCTACTCCTCATTGAAAGAGTATCCTATTGAATCTAAGTAGTACAGTCTGCCAGATTCTTTCCATTCTTTCATGGATACTGAACATCAAATGAATGCAGCAGTTTCCACCAAAGTGTGGAGTTCCCTCACACTGTAATATATATTCAATATACATAATAATATATTTGGTGTGTCTGTGTATATATATATCTATAGAATCATAGAATAGAATCATAGAATCAACAAGGTTGGAAAAGACCTCAGAGATCATCAAGTCCAACCTGTCACCCAACACCCCATGACTACTGACCCATGGCACCAAGTGCCACATACAATCCCTTCTTGAACACTTCCAGGAATGGTCACTCAACCACCTCCCTGGGCAGCCCCTTCCAATGCCTAACAACTCTCTCTGTGAAGAACTTTCTTCTCACCTCGAGCCTAAACTTCCCCTGGTGCAACTTGAGACTGTCTCCTCTTATTCTGGTGCTGGTTGCCTGGGAGGAAAGACCAACCCGCTCCTGGCCACAACCACCCTTCAGGTAGTTGTAGACAGCAATAAGGTCTCCCCCGAGCCTCCTCTTCTCCAGGTTAAGCGATCCCAGCTCTTTCAGCATCTCCTCACAGCATCTCACCAGCCTTGTTGCCCTTCTCTGGAGACATTCAAGATATGTTATATATATTCAACATGTATATGATGTAATAAATATATATATAAAATATATATTTTTTTCAACAACAATTTTTGTAGACCAGTTTGATTTTTATTTTTTGTTTCAGTTACTGTTTGTATACCAGTAGCATAGACAAGGTCCTAAATGATAAATCTCTTTGGTGAGGCATTTTGTTACGTGTATATTTGTGCAAGCACTTGACTTACTTTTAAGTAATACACTGATGTCCTGATTTGAGTTAGAGCAGAACAAATCACAAAGTCTGGTGATTTTACTTTCTGACATTAAGAGCATGTTTTCACAGATAGTGTCTGCTTCTAGCAGGGATATTGCTCAAGCATTCTAATTAGCACCAAGAACGGGTATGTAGATCAAGGTTACTGCTAAATCTTGAGTACTGCTTGCAGGGGAAGAGGGAAAGGTTGCACCTGCAGAGAGGAGCAGACAGGACAGGTGACCCTAAACTGACTGACAAGGTGTTCTGTTCCATATATATATATGTCATATTCAATATAAAGCTCAGGAATCAGGAGGAACAAATTCTCTTATCTTCCTCTTCTTCAATGGCCAGCATCTAAAGAAGACTTGGTCCCTTCTACCTTTCCTTCTCAATCCACGAGGTCCTGAATTTGATTCCAGAATAAATCCCCTTTATCCAGGTCCCATCTGCCACTGAGTCCAATCTGGGACTTCTGGTGACTAATTACCATCAGATTGGTTGGGGTTTATAGTTATTATTTTAACAAAAGTAACCTTTGTTTTCTTTTTAAAGCATACATACAAAATATAGAATAGAATGGAATGGAATAGAATAGAATAGAATAGAATAGAATAGAATAGAATAGAATAGAATAGAATAGAATAGAATAGAATAGACCAGGTTGGAAGAGACCTTTGATATCATCATGTCCAACCCATTATCCAACACCATCTAATCAACTTAACCATGGCACCAAGCACCCCATCGAGTATCTTCCTAAGCACCTCCAGTGATGGGGACTCCATCACCTCCCCGGGCAGCCCATTCCAAGGGGCAATCACTCTCTCTATGAAGAATTTCTTCCTAACATCCAGTCTAAACCTCCCTTGGTGCAGCAAAAATATCAAAGAATAAGATATGTCCTGAAAAATGTATCCAGAGGGGTATAATGAAGAAATCACAAGTATGAAGAATTTGCTAAATGTATTAGTTGTATTTTTTTTTTTTAAGGCACTAGCTCATTTTGGGTGTGTACCATTGCATATAGTTCTGCTTAATTTATTGGTTAAATTAACATAACCTGACAGGTTAAAACCTGCCTTATTCCAAATTGTGAATTATGTGTCTCAGTTGAACTTATATTTTAACTCAAAGCCTTGTGAAATGCAAACGAGACAATGCTTAATTATGTTAAACGTATGAAGATTGAACATAGCAACAAGTGAGCGAGAATGAATTGAACATTTAATGAATGATTTGGCTTGGTACCAATTTCTAGAAGTGCAGTTTGCAGTGATTACTAGGAATGAATTTTTGAAAGATACTACAATTACTGGAGTTAGTGGTTTCCTAGGGAAAAAAATAATGCCTTGAATCTGACATCTCTAACAAAGGTTTAGTTGTTTGTTTGGATTTGTTTTCTGAGGTTTCGCTCGGTTGAGGTTCTTTTGAGAAGGGTGGACTTGTGTTCCTGTTTTTTTCCTTTTTCCCCCTGCAGCTCTTGAGATCCTCCCTGCCTAAATGTCGGAATTTATTTGCAATATAATGTAATTTTCGTGGAACAAAGGTTGATTGCTCAAATTACCCCATAAGCAGAGGGAAATAAAACATCTGTTATTTGTCTGAATTAATATGCATTTATCAGATAGTGCTGCCTGTATGCTATCTCTTTTTTGTTTTCTGAATCCAATTTGATTTGTAGTTCTGGGAGAAACACCATAAGGGAGGAACTAACTAGGTGATATTTTAGCATGCCAAATAAAATAGTCGAGAAATATATCTATATTTTGTAAATGAAACCTTGCAGAGTTTAGCTCTGAAGAGAGACCAGTGAAATTTCTGGTAATAACATTTATACTTGGCATTCCATTTGAGACCATTCACTAGACAATAGATATGGGAGTCAGGCTGATGCAATGCAGTTGAGCATATAATTTTTTTTTCCAGTAAGTTTGCAAGAATCAGTTTAAAGTCTGATGCTCCAGCTGAGTGAAGTATTTACATGAAGTGTGGTTAAATATTATGTCCATCCTGGCCTGCATCAGGAACAGTATGGCCAGCAGGAGCAGGGAGGTCATTCGGCCCCTGTACACTGCACTGGTTAGGCCACACCTTGAGTCCTGTGTCCAGTTCTGGGCCCCTCAGTTTAGGAAGGATGTTGTCTTGCTGGAACGTGTCCAGAGAAGGCCAACGAAGTTGGTGAGGACTTGGAACACAAAGCCCTATAAGGAGAGGCTGGGGTTGCTTAGCCTGGAGGAGACTGAGGGGTGACCTTATTGTTCTCTACAACTACCTGAAGGGAGGTTGTAGACAGGCAGAGGTTGGTCTCTTCTCCCAGGCAGTCAGCACCAGAACAAGAGGACAAAGTCTCAGGCTGCGCCAGAGGAGGTTTAGGCTGGATGTTAGGAAGAAGTTCTATACAGAGAGAGTGATTGCCCATTGGAATGGACTGCCTGTGGAGGTGGTGGAGTCACCATCATTGGAGGTGGTCAGGAGGAGACTTGATGGGGTGCTTGGTGCCATGTTGTTTAGGTGGGTTGGATTGGTTGATAGGTTGGACACAATGATCTTGAGGGTCTCTTCCAACCTGGTCTGGTCTACAGTCTATGGTATTCTATTCTATTCTATTCTATTCTATTCTATTCTATTCTATTCTATTCTATTCTATTCTATGCTATTCTATGCTATTCTATTCTATTCTATCTCTATTTTGCTGACAGTTATATCTTTGAGTGTGAATAATATGGAAGGAACCTTCTCAACATGTTTGAATATAAAAATCCAAGCTCTGCTCCAACCAAATCCTACTTGATAGCAGTGGTTTTTTGCTTCCTGCCTACTTGCATTGATTTTTTTAAGTGAGTTCTTAACTTTTTAAAGCAAAGTCAGTCTCATCAGGAAATTTAGGTCTCACTTTTTCATAAGAATGTTATTCTTACATGTAATAAACTAATAAGTGTGGAGCATGGGCTGAGATTATGCTCTCTTTGATGTAGAAAAAGAAAAGACATTTTTTTTCTCAAGCAGACAAGAACCAGGCTAATTGGGAAAGCAGTGAGATTATTCTGGATTGGTTTTAATACAATACACCAGGTTGGAAGAGACCTTCAAGATCATTCGCGTCCAACCCATCAACCAATCCAACCCACCTAAACAACTAAACCATGGCTAAAAGAAGTAACTAACTGATACATTGGCCTTCTCTCTGTACTTTCCTTTCTGATTCAAATTAAAATTAGTCTACAACAATTCAGTCAGATTTGAATAAACTTTCAAACCCAGATTACGCTATCAAGTGAATAAAACACAAACAGCCACTACAGCCTGCTGTGTCTTCAAATGCCTATGACTCAACTAGAGCACTTATAGAACAGCGTGCCATCTACATTCATATATGGTCATAAACAATTTGTGCTTGGTCAGGCACCATGTCTCCAGAAAGTTCCCTCTCTATCAATATAAAAGAAGAGGCAGCTGTAACTGCTCATCCTAAACAACCATGGAAAACAGAAACAGCTCTCTGTAGAAGAGACAGTTGATGTGAATAACTTGCTATAAATTATGGAATGATTAAGTTAGTCCTTTATTCTCCTTGTGGTCTCTCTGTAAATCGATTGTGATTTCCTCCCATTATTTTTTCATTAGATTTCACCCTGTAAATATCATTAAAATTCTTATTTGATGTATTTACCCAGATTATTGCAAATGCAATCAATGCTGTTTCTATATTCTCCTTGTGGTTTGAAGAGATTGTATTTCTTTCATACTTGCTATCTTCATTTCAGGAATCCCAACTGATACAGCTCTCTGCACAAATATCTCTCTAGGGGTCTTGAACACAAGTCCTTTGATGATCTCCTGAGGGAGCTAGGGTTGCTCAGCCTGAAGAGAAGGCTGAGGGAAGTCATCACTCTCTACACTGCCTGAAAGGAATGTGGCGAGGTGGAGCCCAGCCTCTTCTCCCAGGTGACAAGTGATAGGATGACAGGAAATAGCCCAAAGTTACACCAGATGAGGTTTAGGTTAGATATTAGGAAAAAAATCCTTCACCAAAAGGGTCATTTGGCACCAGAACTGGCAGCCAGGAAAGTGGGAGGGGTCACAATCCCTAAAGGTGTTTCAATGGCATTTTGATGAGGTGCTTTGGGCATGGTCTAACTGTTCTGGACAGGGGACTGTTAGATTAAGGCTGGACTCAATGATCCTAAGTCTTCTCTGACCAAGCAATTCCACGATTCTAGGATTCTCAATCTGTGCTTCCCTAAAAAGAAAGTCCTGAGGAAATGCATTTCCTTTCTTTAGTGAATTTAAGCTCACTGCTACAAGCTTGTTTTCTTAGTTACTCAGGAAGAAATCCAGCAAACATCCAGACCCATGCATCACAGAATGCAAGTTACTGCTATTTCCTCTTGCTCTCTATGTTTTGTGGTCCTGCATGGCCTTCATATTTATTGAGTTTCCTATTTCCTCCCTGGTGAGAAGGTAAATATTTTAAATCAAGAGGCCTTGAAACTCATGGTACCAAGTGTTTCTTAAGAGCTGGTTAAGAATACATGCTCATTTTTCCATAGTTCTGAGTGACATCAAATACTGCTGTACAAAACATAGGGCTTATTCTTAAAGCAGGATGGTGTGGGCTGATGCAGATCCCACCAACAAATGAAAAAGTTGATAAATATTCAGGTAACAAAATACTACAGTATAGAACCCTAAAGAACACAGACCTGGTTTGTGATGCTGTTGTTTTGTTTCATTTTTGTTGGTTGTGGTTGTTAGGAAGAAATTCTTCATAGAAGAGTGATTGGCCATTGGAATGGTCTGCCCAGGGAGGTGGTGGAGTCACCATCACTGAGGTATTTAAAAGAGGACTGGATGG
>CM037632.1:9469888-9517463 GCA_015227895.2 Colaptes auratus | reverse complement strand
TAGGAGGATGATCTGCTCTGATTCACATATGTGAGCTATAAATCCATAGCTTCAAACTTGCAAAGCACATCACTGCAGGTTCTTGGCTGTACTTAAAAGCTGCTGTTGAAACCTCTCCCATGAAAGCCAGTAAATATTTTAACAAAAACAAAAGAGGAAAAACCCCAAAGCAGCTTTGTTGCAGTGGGAGTCCAAACTTGGGGGGAACAGCAGCAATACAAACTGCCACCTTATTGTTGCTTATTGTTTCAGGAAGATTCTTAGCCTTGCTTTGTAATTTATCTCTAAATACAGGGCTTTAATCTGCAAAATGAGAAATAAGAGTAACATTTTGAGTAATCTGCATGAAATCACTTTGGTCAGGAACACGGCTCATTGGGACCTGTCAAAGCACATCTAATAGCCACAGTCTGAAGAAACTTCTCAAAACAAACAAACACTAACAAAACTCTGAAGGACACTAAGAAGCCCCAAGGAAGCTTCATTCAGATTACTTTTTTAAGGGTTCATTAGGTGCCCCATCTTGGTCATCCTATGGAAGTGTGCATCCCAAATGATGTTATTTTATTTACTTACATATGAACAGTATGGAAACCTCAACCCAGGGGATTTCTAGCTCTAAGACATGGCATTTGTGGTTATGCCTCTGGTCACTTCTCATGGTCTTTGTGGGAGTGTAAGTAAAACAATGTAGTTATCCAGATTAACATCATTACCTGGATATTAGAAAACTTACTGTAGACACAGGGGTCTGGGACAATTATGAGTCAGGAAGTCTCCTTGATAACAGCAACCTCATAAACTTATACCAGAATACATCTGAGATCTTAGAATAGAATCCAAAGCTCATCGCAAACACAGAAGCAGTGAGCATTATGAGCCTGATGCACACACAGCTTGTACAATGGGAGACTGAATCTCACAAATTTATACGCATCCCTCAATGTCTGAGTAGTCCTCAGGCTTACATGGTTTGTAAATGCCTAGGATGAAACAAAGGATCAGCATTTCTAACACTGTAAACTGAATTTAAATTTCCAAACCTCCAAATTATCCAAAAATCTAATTCGTGCAACTAGAATCTAGTATTCAGTAATGACCACCAACAGTGCTTCTGCTGAGAGAGCATCTTCCTGGAGCAAATACACGTTGTTGGCTCACCATATGGTCCCTAAAATGTATTTGCACAGAAGCACGATCCAGGAAAACAGCCGCAGCCCCGAAGCCTTGCCTCCCCCATAGGGATGGCAATGGTTGCGAATTTAGACAACACCCTACCGCAGACAAAGGCTGGGCGGGAGGAGGGATCTCCGACAAGCCAAGAGTTACCAGGTTCAGCGGGAAAGATCTGCTAAGGCTAAGAGGTGATCGCTGGGGCCCGGCGGCTCTGCCATGCGGGCGTGATAGGGTGAGACGGGCGAAAAGCGGCGGGCGGCGGGGCGGAGAAGGGAGAGGAGGAGGGCAGCAGGGACCGGGCACAGCCAAACGGCACAAAGCGCTGAGAGGCGGAGACACCGGGAGCGGGTCAAGGAGACGGCCGAGCTAAAAACCACAGCCGAGAGCGGCCGGGAGGGGAGTGGAGGAGGTACTCCCGGGGGAAGTCCCCTGCCTTCCCGCAGGGCCCGCGCATAGTTCAGCTCCTGGGGCCGGCTCGCTCCCCCCGCTGGTGTCTCCGCCCGTTCCCCCAGCCCAGGACGATTCCAATGCCCCGCTTCTCGCCGCTTCGCCCGAGGCCTGCTCAACGCGGGCAGGACCCCCGCCGCCCCAGCCCCCGAGCTCCGTAGACCCTCCGCACCTCAGGCCGCGACCGCGGCGCCTCACGCAGGCCAGGCCCTGTGGAGGCTCTCTGCCGTAGCGGCGGCCACCGAGACTCGGTCATATGCCTCGGGCCGGTGCTAGCTGCCACCGCCCCGGGGAGGCAGCCCCCCCTGTCCCCCGCGCCTACCCGCGGCCCTCATCGCCCTCCGGCCGCGTCTGCCGAGCCGAGCCGCCCTTGCACGGACACGGCAGCCCGGGCCCCGGCCGCTCCCCTCTTCCCCGCTAAGCCGCTTACGGGATTGCAGCCGCCGGCTCGCAACCCGGCCGAGAGGGAGCGAGTTACCTGGCTCCAAGGTGCAGAGAAGGCGCGGCGCCGTCCGAGAGATGCAGCTGCGCTTCTTGAGGACGTTGCTGAGGATGGTGCCCACGCCGCCGCCCGAGCTCTGCCGCTTCAGACATCGTCCCCGCGCGCCGCAGCGAGCCCGTCAGCCTGTCCTGCCGCATTGCAACCCCGGCCCGCCGCCCCGCCGGGAGCTCGCTGCCACGCTACCCGAAAGCTCGCCCTAGGGCGGTGGGGCGGGGGACATGCCGGAGTACCCGGCGGGCTGAGCGGCAACTGCTCTCCTGGCTAGCCGGGAGATCTCTGCAGTGCAGAGACAGCAAAGTCGAAGTGAGGGAGAGAAGAGGGAGGGCAAGGAGAGGAGAAAGACACGAGAGAAAGGAAAGGGAGGAAAAAAAAAAAAAAAAGGAGAAAAACAAACGGGAGGGGGGAAAGAAAAGAGGGGAGGGAAAAAAAAAAGAGCGTTGCTCCCGCCCACAATACTAGCATCACTGCCTGTATAAACCAGCAGCCTCTCCTCCTCCAGCACCACCTGGGTTGCACCAGGCAAAGAGGAGCGGCAGCTCCGCTTAGAAATAAAGGGAGTCCAGGCGGCAGTGGTTGGGCTCAGCGGTGGCAAAGGGCTCCCGGACAGCTGCACAACCCCAGGCTGCACGCACATCACCCAGTACTTGCAATACTGACGCGCCCCACTTGATGCCTGTTAAAGCAGGCAATACCAACATTTCTGCTGAAAATGAAATGAGCTAACGTCCAAAGAGACTTCTCACGTGGGATTCTGGCCCACAGCTGGACGTGTATAGATAGTCATGCTGTCCTGGGACGGAGTGCCACAAGCACTACCAGACCACGGCGCAAGGGTAGGAGCGATGGATGTAACAGGATCTCGATGCCAGGGTGGGCTAGGATCACATCCCGCAGCCGGGGCTGCTCAGAGACAGCCCCAGCAGCAGCAGAGAAAGCACGCTGCATAGTTTCTCTGTTTGTGACTCCAGCACAGACCTTGAACATCCTCGGCTAAATTTACAGCCTTTTCTATGAATCTAAATTGTAACTGCACTTATTACTAATGATGTGACCATGCACTAACTAGTTAAAAGAAGCCTTTCAACGGCATTTTATTAGATGCATTTTCCAGTACTATTTGAACCATAACATCTTAAAAGGGTTCTAACTAGTGGTTTGATTGACAAAAAGGAGAAGTATTTGAAATAATGATTGCTTTTACAATCCAACCACTTTGTGTTTCTGTGGAAGGAGAGCAGATTTATACCACCGCTTAGGCGGGCTCAAAGACCAAGCTACCAGAAGCTACCTGACATCTGTAGCTTTGAAACGACAATTTGCTCCTTTATTAAAATGATGCTTTTCTCAGACATATTACAAAGATAAAACTGCCAACAGATAACCAGAAATCCAACTATATAAAAGATTCATAACACGAAGCAAGCCTTTTTTTTTAAAGATCAGGTTTAGCTATCTTTAGAACTTTCTGTTAAGTGTTCAGAGACGCGTGATTTTTGATCATGCCTCTTTAAATATCTGGCTTGGGTTTGGAGAAAAGCCACTACACTGGAGCTGCTAGCTTGCACTCTGAATAGATAATTAAGTCTGTGTGTCGGTGGTTCTTTTTTTAACAAAGGTGACACTTCCTGCTGATGTAGATGATGCAAATCACTTTATTTCAGTGCCAGCTGGAGATGATGATTTAGTGGTTAAAGCATCAAATTTGAAATGAACTAATCTCCCTAGGTGTACTGATTGTACCAATGGGACTGTAAGAGAAACATTTAAATACAGGAATAACTATGTAATCTCTCTAGTATTATTCTCTTCTTCCTTGGGCACCACACACAAATAGCACCACAATGTTCTTGGATCATTTCAAGCCTGGCTAACCCAACGCCACATGCTGTTGCCCAGAGTCTCAAGACAGTAACAGCTAAAGTGTCAGGAACCACTTATTATCTATACAGTAAGAATCAGTCATCCCACTAAATCACTCATCCCACTATACTGAATATAATTAAGATACCTTCAATTTACAAAGAAATTACAAATCAGCTCTAAGAGAGACATCAATATTTAATTGATGAGGATAAGCAGCCCTCAGAGTGAGAATTCAGTATCCTCACTACTGCTATTTCTACTTGTCATATTGCCCTCTGTAAGAAAACTAGAAACAAGACACCCATGCCGTGACTTGGGACACAGCTACTTCCAAGGACCATCATGCCATTAAGGAGCTTTCCCTCATGCCAGCCAATTAATGCAACATTTCTCTTAAGAAAAAAATGCAAAAATGAACTTCAGGAGAAAATAAATGAAGCCATGCTAAGGGTTTGATGACTCACTGGATCATTAGCACAAATAGATTTTAGAAGAATGTAAGCTCCTATTGAGCATACCTATACATATCTTATGGGCAAGAGCCTAGCTTCTAGAAAAGTGGATGGCACTGAGTTTTGACCACTGATCAAGAAAAGCCTCTAATTTGCCTGTGGCAGAACATATTCTGAACCACTCCCTGGACTTGCAGACATCTAAGCATCCTGTGTGTCAGCAGCTTGTATAAATTACCGTATTCACCACTGTCAAGCAGTAAATAGCCTTCAACAAGGGGGAAATTTCAGACAAATCACCATAGTTCCAAGTTGATGACAAAACAAACGTGAACTCCAGCATGTCACCAGTGATCATGAATGGTCTGGGCCATCATCACACAGGATCACAGGATGTCAGGAGTTGGAAGGGACCTCAGGAGATCTTCCGAGTCCAACCTCCCTGCCAGAGCAGGACCCTATCATCTAGCGCAGGTCACGCAGGAATGCATCCAGATGGGTCTTGAAAGTCTCCAGAGAAGGAGACTCCACAACCTCTCTGGGAAGCCATGTCCACAAGTCCACACCTGCAATTACCTCAAAGATAGCTGATGCTCAAAAGAATTTGAAAATTTAAAAAATTTAGAAAGTCCAAAGCATTTTGGCCAATTCAGGTATTTCAGCTCCAGATATTTTGTAGTAATAACAAAACTGAGACTTTTCTTTTCCCTGTGTAGTTCATTTATTCCCTCCCACAGAACAGACACTTTCTGAAAAACCTTACCTCCTCATTTGGTATCTCTTGTCAGTCCTATCACCACCTGCTAATCATGTCTCTTTAAGGCCAGAATATACTTCATAAGAAATGCTAGTTCACAGCTATAACTTGCTCAATGGTTACAAGCAGCCCTGTGGTGATAGGTCCTATGATCATTGCCAGGTTCTGACAGAAAGAAACCATCTACACTGTATTGGGTTGGACTGAGCTGGAGTTAATTCTCCTCACAGCATCCTTCTAGTGCTGTGTTTTTGCAGCAGCAGTTGATAACACAGCAGTGTTTTGGCTACTTTTGAATAAGTATCCAGGCTGTGTCCTTTCAACATTTCCCTGCCCCAAGACTACATTGAGGGGAGGCCAAGATCTTGGGAGGGGACAAGGCTGAGCCAGCTGACTCAGACTGGCCAAAGAGGTATTCCATATTATATGACATCAGCTCAGATATAAGAATGAAATGAAAGAAAGAAGTGTGGGGATTCGTCCATGGGGTCTATCCTCCCAAGTAACCACCAAGCTTAGATAGCCCTGCTGCCCGAGACCAACTGTTGTCAGACAGGGAGAGAGGGGAAAAATATAACAGAAGCCAGGAATGGGATAGGAGCAATTTTAGTAACACCAATAAGCAAACAGCAATAGACCATGCAGACCATTGTCCTGCTGATGGGAATCAGAGACTAATATCTCTCTCTCTGCTTTTTGCTTCCATGTGGTCTATTGCTGTTTGCTTATTAGTGTTATTAAAATTGCTCCTATCCTATTCCTGGCTTCTGTTATATTTTTTCCCCTCTCTCCCTGTCCACTTAAGAGGGAGTGATAGAGTGACTTTGGTGGGCATCTGGCCTCCAGGCCAGGGCCAAACCACCACATACATTTACCTTAAACCTCCCTGTTCATCAGCTCACTTCTCTTCTGTCTGCATTGAGAATTGAGACAACGAGGTAAAAGACAGGCAACTAGAATGGAGAATGAGCACAAACAGATGGGGCAGTGATAAGAACAGCAGCAGAACTGGGGCCACAGACCAATCTTACTTTTAAAGAAAAGGACACATTTGTGTACATGAAACCTTACACAAACCCAGGATTACCTAGAGTGAATGTACTCAAAAGACTAAAAATGTTAAGACATCTTCATCTGGGCTGCCATGGTTCATGAGCTCCACATCTTCCCCTTTATTTCACAGGGAAGTGTATAGACCTCTTGTAATTCTGATTTACATCACAACATTCCAATTAAATGCTGAAAGTCTGGGGAGAATGCTTGTTGCATATTCTTCTGGACACCTATGTTATCAAAAGCACTTAAAGCAAAGCATAACCATGAAAAAAAGGTATGAGAATACTGTAATATGGTTAATCTCAAAGCATTTTAGAATTCATGTTCAGGAAGCATCACTGCACAGCTACATATCAGAAAAAAAGATTTATCAATGATGAGGGGGAAAAATGTACTCTAACCACAAGGCAAAACCTATTGTATTGATCACATCATAGAGCCATTGTTTGCTAAGCCCAAGAGTACAGAAAATGTAACCAAGAAATGTAACCCCATCAGCACTTGGCTTCAAATAGCTCTCCAGAAGTTAGAAAAATCAAGTTTACATCTGTACCAACACATGTTCTGTTGTGCATTCTAGCTCATCATGAGCTGCAAAAGAGAAAAGATTTCACTTTCAAATTGTAGTGTGTAAGAGAAAGCACATAGAATGAAATGTGTCCACTTTGGAAGGAAGGAAGGAAGCATAAAGCAGTTTGAGACTCTCAGGAAGCAAAACTATTTTAAATACATCTACCCCATTAAACCATCTTCACCACTGGAGCATGAAATTCCTGTCCTATCCAGTTCTATATGTCTTCTATTACTAAATATCCCCTCTGCCAAAATCAGCACCACTTCTTCTTCTTCTTCTTGTTCCTAAAAGCATGACCCACCCAGAGTTCCACACACCTCCAACCTCTGACAGCTTGAAAAGAGGCCTCTGGCTCACTGGGTCTTTTGTAAGTGAGAGGGTGGGCAGGTGCTATATTGCTGCGACAGTGTGTGTCCTTGAACATGGAAGCCTGGAAGGTGGCAGAGCCCAGCACTCCTCCCACCTCAGTCTGCAAGTACAACGTCACCTCTCCTCTTGCAAGTACTGCTCTACAGGCTCTGTAACTGACTTGCTACCTCAGTCACTGCAGGTGAGCAGATGCACTGATCTACCAGCAGCTTTAAGACAGTGTGGACCACCAAGCCCAGAGCCTGTAGCACTACCTCCATATCCACAGTTTCATGAGAATATGAGGAGGAAGTCTATGGGAAGAGTGGACAGATCTGTGTTACACAGAAGAAGAAACATGATGTTGGACTAAAACTGGTTCTGCCACCACGCTGTTCTCTACTCTCAGACAAGAAATCCAGGGTTGACTTTTCTGGCAAGGGATAGCCCCAGAACCAATACAAAATCAAAGTTTTCCTACTGTATTTGTGCCTAAAGAAGGTTCATTTTACACACTTCCAATAGGTAAGGCTCGGGAAATTGGTGCACTGTGTTGACACACCACAGTCTTATCAACACAGCATGAATATTTTAAACTTTTCCATTGCATTAGTCATCATTTGTATCACTTTGTACATAAATGTCACAAAACGGGTCAGGACTTCACTGTGTCCCGTATCAGGTATCACAGACAAAAAGGACAGAGCAAATCCTTGCCTACCAAGCTATTCAGTGGAAATACAAACTACACAATGGATAGGAAATAATATGTATGATTTTCAGAAATGGAGAATCAACACTTAAATGATTAGTCTTGGGATCTGTGCAGCAGATCTGAGAAACTAATCCAAACAAGCTCAATTCTAGTCCAATGCTTCCTATCCCTTTAGACTTCAGGCACCTAGCCTTCTTATTTCCCCCTTCAAAAGCTGACAACACAGTAAGTACCGTTTCAGGGAGTCTTCTACTGAAGGATGCCCTAAAACATCCCATTTGTTCTCGTAGGGTTTAAGACAAAAGGATATGGGGAGTTCTCTTACTAGAGTGCTTTCTGTCCACAGAGCTGTTTATAGCTACGATGTCTGAAAGAAAATATTGTTTGCACCTCATTTAGCCATATCTTTTGAAGACTGATCTAGAGAACATCATTAATAATAATACACTGCTCACTGTAGTCTATATCTTTCAATAGGAAATTAATTTAGAAGACTATTACCCTTTTAAGAAGCTCACAAGTATACACTACATGATCCTTCAGCTTATCACAATTAGAACCAAGACAGAACTTCAGGCTCGAGATTCCTCATTACAATCTTTAGGGGTTTCTTTTTTGTTATGAATATACTGGTGATTCTGTGATTTGTGTTAAAGGTAGAGAATTCAGAGTGCACTGGGACTGTGGGTCAGGAGCTTGCAGGAGCCTGTTTTGAGGACAAAGGGGGAGATGCATGTTTTACAGACTTAAACAGAGACAGTGTGTTTGGCTAATTGGAGACACCAAGGCTGAGGAGGAGAACTGAGAATTTGTTTTCTTTAGATAAGAAGCCTGGATAACTGAGTATGCGTGCACGTGGATACTTGGACCCTTACCACACAGAATGTAGGGAGAAGGGATTTGATCACCTATTCTTAGACTCATTATCATATGCCTGCCTTCTATTTAGCATAAGTTTGTTAATGTAGATGATGTAACTATATAAGATGAAGAAAGCTATTGTAAAGCTGCTGTGGAGGTGTTTTGTCCCCACTCAAGCCCAGCGCGCTGCTTTGCTTGCCTTTTATTGATTTTATTGCCTTTTATTACCTTTTTAAGATCTTTTAGTGCCAATAAAACTGTTACCAAAAGCTTTTACCTGGAGTCATCTATAACACTTTTTATTTTTCCTTTTCATTCTCCCCCTTCCCTCCCATACACAATACCCACTCCAGCCTTCTGTACTACACGTGTACAAAAGACTAGGAGAGGACTGATGAGAAAAGAGAAAGTCCCATCAGCAGAGCCAGGTCTCCTCGACCCCAACACCATCTGCCCAAAAATGTGGTTTTTGATTTATCTTTTGGGAGTGATAGACAGTTACACCTACTAAGTGGATTTACAAGTTGAGTGATGAGTTTTCCCATCTAGGAAGGCATCACCTTCATAGGCAGGGAATCAGTGAAGGGAAGGCAGTCAGCCTTTGGTAGGTTGTTTTTAGAGTGGCACAAGATGCTTATGCAATCAGCTTATGTAGTTGAGAATGAGAGCCTTCAAAAGCATCACAGGTTGCTAAAACAGAAGTACAGACGTGCCTGTAACCCCCTTGGAACTTGCCTATAACCTCCGTCCATTTGTACATACAGAGCTATTTCCATGAGCGAGGGAGGTGTTGAAAGACAGGGTTAAGGCCAGCAACAGCAGAACTGCTTGTACCTGTCTCCCAGACCTGTGTTCCATGCAGTAAAGCACAAAGCCCATTTTCCTGACTTCTTTAGGAAACCACTCAGCAGTAAGCTATGAGCTTTTCTTAAACCTGTCTCTTCAACACAATCACACTGAAAGCTGGGAACATGTTAATATTCAAATGCTATAAGCCACAAATCCTTAACTCTATATCACCAACTCTGATCATCACACCATTAAAAAGCAAGTGTGCTGCAGAATCTGGAGTTTCTAGGTCAAACTGGTTTTGAGGACAGAAGTATTAAATTTGCTGATAACTTAGCAACCCTGAGCACACAAGTGACAGCGACCAGTGCCAGTGGGCTGGCTACAAAGCGTGGCCTCTTTCATTTCAGGCCCATCACTGGGAATTAACTGTTCCCAGAGCTTAACAGGAGAGAATTCAAAGAACTCCTGAAAAGTAGAAACTGACTCATACTTCTTTATTTTAAACACCATGCACTACAGATCAGTGGCACCTCAAATATTTCAGAAGAAAATAACTGCTCTGACATTACAAAATAGATGTGAAGTAGAAACTTTTATCTTAACATAAGGTTTGATGTCTGCACTGAAAGGACAAGGCCAAGACTTGGAACGACCCATGTGGGAAACAAAAAGGGGCTTAACTATAATATTCCTTGATCACAAGACTGAAGTAAGTTAGTTCCCCTTATTATGCTAGTAATGGAGGACCACAAATTTTCACAACTGAGTATGCTTCATATTCTATTATCACAGAATGTTAGGGGTTGGAAGGGACCTTGAAAGATCATCCAGTCCAAACCCCTGCCAGAACAGGATCATCTATACCAGATCATACAGGAACACATCCAGGTAGGTCTTGAATACCTCCAGAGAGGAAGACTCCACAAACCCCCTGGGCAGCCTGTTCCAGTGTTCTGTCACCCTCACAGTGAAAAAATTCTTCCTCATGTTCACATGGAACTTCCTATGCCTCAGCTTCCACCCATTGCCCCTGTCCTGTCATTGGTCATCGCTGAGCAGAGCCTGACTCTGTCCTCTTGACAGTCACCCTTTACATATGAATGAGGTCACCCCTTAGTCTCCTCCTCTCCAAGCTAAAGAGCCCCACCTCCCTCAGTGTCTCCTCATAAGGAAGATGTTCCACTATTTGTATTCACTACACTGCCCATAAATTCTAATTCTGGGCTGCAGCATTGTTGTAGTATATGCTGTATAAGCACAGCAAAAAAACAAGCTACCTACTTTGAAAGAAATAAATAAGAGAAAACAAAACACATTAGCATATGGAGGAACACAGGGAGACAGTGAAATGATAGTGGGAAGCACAGTGGACAGCAGTGTTAATGTATGAGCCACTACTGCATGTGTGTAGGATTCATGGCAAAGACGAGTATCAAGGAACACACAGGAAGGCATAAGGTCAATAAGAGGGCTGAGGGATTAGGTTTTAATCAACAACTCAAGTTCAACATGGCTACAGATATACAAGGAAATACCAACATGGAGGGAAACTGAGAAGGTGCTTGTTTTAATTTAAGTGTGGGATGGAAGTAGGAGGCGTGAGCTAACCTTGAATAACAAGTAAGAAATGACAAGGCTGTGACAACAGAAAAGAGTAGGTTGTGAAGAGTAGGTTGTATTGAAGCAATGAGAGCAAGACATTGCCTAGATCTACAATGACCATAAAGGAAGCATGGGCCCCTAGCACCTCTGCACAAACACTGAAATGCAGGTGTGTTAACCACAAGCTGAAGTGCACCGCTACATTTAATTCTTTGTACATCTATCTATGTTGCCTTCCAAAGGACAAAAATCTACCCAGCAATTGCCTCATGTTGTGAAGCTGGGAGGGGACAAGTACAGCAAAAGCATGCAGGCCTTTTTTAGTCTTTTTTTTTGTTATTTGGTTCGACTGTATAAATAAATTTTGATGTTATAATCGCCCTTTGAGGAGCACAGTGATCTGTGTTGTCCTGATGAAGAAAACCAAAGAAAGAGAGGAGGTCAGGGAGTCAATTTATTTTACTTACTGCTTTCATCTGCCAAGTACACCAGTAAAGCAGATAGTCACAACTCATGAACAAGGTAAAAGACATGTCATGCAAGGACTGCAAAAGTAACAATATATTTTAACTGCTGTAATAACCAAGTACATAAAGTCTAGAGTTAACAACTGGAATAAAAGCCATAGCAATGCTTAAATGCTCAATAAAATACATAGAGAGGACCTTTCAAATGAAATACAAAGTAATGAAATGACATCTCAGAGAGCAAATGCTCTATTTTTTTGGGTCACAGAAATTTACAGTCTATACTGAATGAGAGAATTAAAAATTATATTTCAGTAAGGGGCATACTAAGAAGAAAAATCACTGAAGAAGCCCTAAAATATTGATGAAAAGCACAATTATAAAAATAAAGAAATATTTCCTAATTGTGTGAAACAATATAAAGCAAATGCATATCTTGAACAGTATTCATCCCCCAGAATCCCCCAGACCTCCAGCTCTGAGCCTTCAATATAGGAAGGACATGGACATGATGAAGCAGGTCCAGAGGAGGGCCACAAAAATGATCAGGGGATTGGAGCACCTGTGCTACAAGGACAGGCTGAGGGAGATGGGGTTGTTCAGCCTGGCAAAGAGGAGGCTCTGGGGAGACCCAGTGGAAGCCTTCCAGTACCTGAATGGGGCCTACAGGAAGGATGGAGAGAGACTGCTTATAAAGGCCTGCAGTGATATGATAAAGGGCAATGGCTTCAAACTAAAGAAGAGCAGATTTAGACTGGATGTTAGGAACAGGTTCTTTACTATAAGGGTGGAGGAACATTGGAACAGGTTGGCCCACCTGATCTAGTTGAGGATGTCCCTGCTGACTGCAGAGGGGGTTGGACTAGATGACCTTCAGAGGTCCCTTCCAACCCAGACCATTCTATGATTCTAGGAAATGCTACATGGTCATTAAAAAAAAAAGAAAGCCAGAAAAAAAACCCACCAAGTCAGCAGAAAAGCTAATGGAATATAGGAAATATAATTCTGATAGGTATGATTTGTAGGGATGCTTTGCAGCAGAATGGAAGTCCTAGCAGATTTGCAGGCTCTTACCTCTAAAACTGAGCTGTTCTTCCCTTATTAAAAATCTGATTATTTGCTTATCACCTAGCACAGAAAATGAATTTTACAGTGTGGACTGCCAGCTTCATTGGTCTGAACTGCTATTTCAGAAACAGCATGATTTTAATCCATCCAACATGATCGGAGAAAGCAAGAAGCACCCTGTGTCCCCAAGTCAAGATTTATCCACAGACTGAATGCTTTTAAAGATCCTAGATCTTTAAAGATCTTAGATTAAAAAGTAACTGCCAAAATGATTAACCACAGAACACCTTTGCTTTGGGCCAGGAAGCAGCATGGGAAAGGAACTATGTTTATATGTTAGTTTTTATAAGCTGTTTATCACTTACTTGAAGTAATGATAAGGAGATCCAAGCTAGAGGAGGGGAGATTTAAATTAGACAAGAGGAAGAAATTCTGCACCATAAGGGTGGTGAGACACTGCAAGAGCTTGCCCAGGGAGGTGGTGGAAGCCCCATCACTGGAAGATTTTAAGGCCAGGCTGGATGTGACTCTGGGCAACCTGATCCAGTGGAAAGCGTCTGTGCTTATGGCAGGGGGGTTGGAACCAGATGATCCTTGAGGTCCTTTCTGACCCTGACAATTCTGTGATTCTGTCATCAAGGCTCAGGCTGTGCAAGGCTTTCATTAGACACGTAGAAAAGAGACAGGCTGCTTCTGCACTGCTCAGGAGAGAGTCCTGTTTCCAGCACAGATCCTCCCTCTCCCAGTACACATGGCCTCTGCAGACAGTGCTCTGTTACATAGCAATGGAAACAAAATGCTTTCTAGGGTTGGGGAGGAGAATGTTGTACACTCCAAGAGAAGCTCTTATAAGCTCCTCAGAGCTCTTGAAACCACAAATCTTGGAGTCAGTTAATACAATGAGTTTTTTTTTCCTTTGCTGAAGTCCATAAGATGAACTGGAGAAAACAGTTATCAGACACAACAACATCACTACTCCAAGTTTTTTACTCAACAGTTAAATACAATTTCAGTTCATAAACCACTCTCACAGATCAAATTTATTGAACTTAATGTGTTTAGGATTAATCACAGGTTCATTTAGTACTGAAGCCTTGAGCCATGAAAATTGATTTTGAACATGTGCAACACCAAGCATCCATGAATTTTGATAACAGCAAAGCTCTAATTGTTTACTCATGTCTTAGTTTTAGAGCTGACAGAAACTCTTTTACCCATCCCCAAAGTAGTATAAGAAAAACGCTCCACACAGGATTGGAAAGAATTGGAAACATGAATGGAAGTACTATTCACAACTACATACAACAGTGCAAAAACATACAAATACAGAAATCCATATTCAGCCTTTTCCCAGTTATCCATTCTGGCCTTATCAGATCCTCGCTATCGGTCCATCATTCAAAACCTGCCCCCCCAGCCCCTGCCCCTCAATGCTCCAGGCCTAAATGACGCAGTAAAAATCAGCCAGGCTGCTCAAGGCCAAAAGCCTCAGATGCCCTGAAATACCAAACAAGACACAGCAGTCTGAGCTGGGAGCAGGAGAGAGGGAAAAGGGGGAGAACAGTCTGTGCTGTCCATTTATATAAGGGAGATGCAGGCTAATGGGATGAAATAACAAAAGATTACATTTTCTGGTGTCCACCTCTGGTACTCCTGGAGGACTTCTCTATGATTAAAACATGCCAGCTCTTAAAACCCATAACAACTTACCACTGTGCAGCTTGGGACAACTCACTTCATGCCTCTGAACTTCTAGCAACCTTGCAGTAATTTTGTCTCATTAAGTTTGTTTTGCAGCAAGGCTTATACCATGAGTGTGTCCAGTGACAAGCTCATTAGGTTCCTGACTTCACTGGGCCTCTCCAGACATTACTATAAATAGCAATATTTAATTCCTCAAATAATTATTATATAAGGATCAGTTATGTATATTGATTACCTCCTCTTTCTGATTTCCTTTATTCTTACTGGATAATTATTTTTCCTTCAGGATCTAAAGCCCAATACCTATTGCTGACAGTAACTACTGGACAAGAAATGAACAGTAACGTATTAAAAATAAAAGAAAACAAACCCCCAAACAACTAAGGGCAAATCCAAGGGCAATCCTGCCTGTCCAAGGGCAAATCCTGCCTGACAAACCTGGTGACCTTCTATGAACAGGTGACAACATTAATAGATGAGGTGCGAGCAACTTACGTCATTTACCTGGACCTGAGCAAAGCCTTTGACACTGTCCCACACCACATCCTGGCCTCCAAGCTCCATAATTCAGTCTATTCCTAGTTCTTCCCCATGAGAGTGGTGAAGCCCTGGAATGGGTTGCCCAGGGAGGTGGTTGAGGCCCGTCCCTGGAAGTGTTTTTAAGACCAGGCTGGATGAGGCTCTGGCCAGCCTGATCTAGTGTAAGTGTCCCTGCCCATGGCAGGGGGGTTG
Source organism: Colaptes auratus (assembly GCA_015227895.2). Classification (NCBI taxonomy): domain Eukaryota; kingdom Metazoa; phylum Chordata; class Aves; order Piciformes; family Picidae; genus Colaptes; species Colaptes auratus. Next base: position 9,502,347 of record CM037632.1, on the reverse strand, counting down.
GAACTAGATGATCCTTGTGTCCCTTCCAACCCTGACTGAACTATGAAACTAAAATCCCCTATTAAACTGTCAGCCATCAACATGCCTAATTCAACCCAAGAACCAAAAACTGTTCATGCTCTGTAATTTGGCCACATGTATAATATGAGTGGCAGGGAAAACATATCGATCAGTACCAGGTTGCTGTGATTAAAGGACATAACTACAATTTCTAGGGAACTAAATTAGCAGTTGCTTTACTGCTGGGAAAAGAGGTTTCCAGTTGGCACTAAGGAAAGAGATACAACTAATAGGTTTGTGTGACCTTCTTTTACAAAGTGTTAATAGTAAGATGATACAACATGGAGATACAACACAGACTTGACTTCCTTGGCAAACTTCAAGGGTATGTGAGGAGCACTCATTTACTGCTCAATAAGTCAAATGCAGGTTACTAACAGCTTCTGATTTAACTCTTATTCCAGAGCTGCTCCATCACAGAATTATAAGCAGGACTATTGATCCCAACAGATTAAGTTCACAGCCCACTTTTTTAGCACCTTGTTTTTAAATGTCAAGCTTATCTCACAAAGCTGCAGAAACATAGCTGCTAGCATTGCCTGATGCTCCATAATTCAGTCTATTCCTAGCACTAATTATCCCAAGCAGCTGTTATCCTGTATTTGATCTTCATATCCAGGAAAACTTTTCTTCAAGACTTAACTGAACCAAAGAATGCTTAGCATGGGCCATATTTGGAGATGAAGTGCATCTGTGTTACTTAGAGGCCATGTACCCTCTTGGGCATTTCAGTGAACTCCCATTAACCCTCCCACAGTTCACAAAGGTTACTCAAAAGAAGAAGAAGAAAAAAAAGGCATTTCATTAGGAAAAGAACAGCGCAGTTACTTGTACTTAAGTGTAATCGCCAGAAGAATGCAAGAGGAGGTAGTGCTAAACTGGGCAACTGTGAAAGAATATACATACAATCTAATTGCATAAACTTTTCTCTCAGGCTGTTTCCACAGCCAGAGCTTGCCAGAGAAGATTAAAGATTGTAATGACATGGTATTATAGTCATGCAGCTAAGACAGCCATCCCTGCTGTCAGCTTTTACACACAAATAAACCCTGACATCTTCATTGCCCAACATTTGCCATAGCTGCTATGGCTTTTCACTACCAGCAGGATCTGCCACGCTTCAGAAGTGTCTAAAGGATTTGTGAAATACAAATGCACTCAGGTGCACTTCTCAGACATCATTCCTTCTCATGTAGTGTTTGGCAGCACCGGCTGTACAGTCACCTTTCTCACCAATTTCCAGTGAAAGGAATGAACTGTAGGTTATACCTTGATATTGACAATGCCTCACAGCAAAGCACATGACAGTTTTCAACCCAGATCTGCATGCTGAGCCAGGCCATGCATCCCATTCATGCAGGCACAGTGGGCTGGAGTGGGTTGAGCTGAGTTTCACATTCTTCCTGAATCTATGTGGAAATCAGCCCCTCACCTCATTTATCAACAATGCTCACAGAATTATTGAGGCTGGAATAGACCTCTGAGATTATCAAGTCCAGCCTATGACCTAACACCATCACATGACCAGACCACTCACTAGGTGCCACATCCAATCTTTCCTTAAACATCTCCAGGGACAGCAACTCCACCACCTCCCTGGGCAGTCCATTCCAGTCTCTAATTCCACTTTCTGTTAGGAAGTGCTTCCTAACATCCAACCTAAACCTCCCCTGGCACAGCTTCAGGCCATGCCCTCTCATCTTGTCACAAGTAATAACCGCACGGTGACTAAATAAAAGCCTTACTTTCCCAGTTTTTCAGGAACTATTAGGCTAGCCAAACTTTACTTCTGATTAGGTAATAATAATATAATAACTGTAAATGAGCAGAAGAACTGTGTTATTTCTGATACCATGACTGACTACAAGGACTGGAGACAGAGAACACACTGTTCTAACAGCAGCATCCTTCCTTTGATGATCACATGCCCCCTCAGTTTGAACTGATCAATCCCACCTTCCAAAGTTACTGCCATACTAGACAAGAAGACATCACTGTGTTAAAGAACCACTTTATCCAGGCAATTTAGTATGTAACGGCACAGCGGTCGCGAGAAGTGGAATTCTGTACACTCAAAACTCTAGATGCATCACAAAACTAATCCTGTGAGGTCAGCTACCACTTAGCAACAGCAACAGGATTACAGTTCCACAGAAGAATAGGGGGAAAAAAGCCAAACAGTCAACCTCAAAGTTGTATGCATACCAAAAATAACTCAACCACTTCACTGTTGTCACAGCTGCTAGCACAGCAACAAAGGGTATTGACAACATCCTATACAAAATGTTTCAGGGCTAGAATTTCGTACTGATTCTGCAATCTATACATTCCTATACGGAACAATCTGCATTTTCTCCTGCAAACTGAGCCTAGATTCAGCAGCCAGATTGCTTACAGAAGGTTCTACTGAATTTACTGTTCAGATCCAAGATAAGCAATTAAGTATTTATTCTGCAATAATGATTTCTTCATATTTTAATCACCTTCAGATGTCACTATCCCATCAAATGTCTACATCTAAAAAATATTGTAGAACTAGTTATCTGGCAGGCAGGCAAAGAAAGAAAACTGCTGTAGTTAATCAGTGGCTGATGCTCTCGCCACCTCACGTAACTATTACAGGGTGTCCATTTCACCTTAGCAGCTGAAGCCGACTACAAGAACATGCCTACACCACACATTTTAGACAGGTCAATTTAGCTCCACTTCACCCTCACCCCAGACGTCTGCCATTTCCCAGAACAAGTATTCAAAGAGAGGGAGAAGGAAGGATGCAGGGTTATGGCTTTAAATATCACAAAGCTCACATTTTATACAGAAATGGGACTCAGCAGCCACTTGCTTCTGTGTGAGGCACATTTAGGGCTAAGTGTGAGGCTTGAGAGGCAAAACAGGCAGCTGAAGGCTCTCTTCTCTCAGAGCCAAGGGCCTAGGGTCTAATGTTCATTTTGCTCAGCTTCCATCTAATCCTGAACCCTTGGCATCACCCTTTCCTAGGAAAACCCCACACCTCCAGACACAGCAACTCAATGAACTGGAACAAGCAGCAGAGAATCAATGAGCAGCACCTTCCTCAAGGAGGTAGCAGGTCCCCAGGAATTTACCTGCAGCAGTGACCCCAATTTTGAATGCAGCCCACGTCCTATTAAAGGTTGCAGGAGAATGCTTTAAAAAGTGCCAGTCAGGTAGGTTCATATACGCCCTGCTGACTGGAACTCTAAGTATCTGGGATCCTGAACACACACTCAGGGTTTTTAGCAAAAGCAATCCTACCTCTGGATGCTGCCACTGCTTGAAGCAGCTACCATGACATTTAGCTTTGCTAAATCCTGAAGAATTTAGCTGAAGGAGCCCATGATAAAAGCCATTTTCAAGAACTGCACAAGTTTTAGCCAGTCACAGAATATGAGAGTGAAGGAGTGACTGAAGGAGCTGGGGCTGTTTAGTTTGGAAAAGAGGAAGCTTGAGGGGAGACCTCATTGCTGCCTACAATTACCTGAAAGGATGTTGTGGAGAGGTTGGTGCTGGTCTCTTCTCACAGGTAATCAGTGATAGAACAAGAGGGAATGGCCTCAAGCTGCAACTGGGTAGGTTTAGACCAGACATTAGGAAAAAATGTTCAGGGAAAGAGTGGTCAGGCATTGGAATATACTGCCTGGGGAGGTGGTTGAATCACCAAGCCTAGATATGTTTAAAAGTGGTTTGGATGTGGTGCTTGGAAATGTGTTTTAGGGGTGAACCTTGTAGAGTAGGTTTATTGCCTGGACTTGCTGATCCTGAAGGTCTTTTCCAACCTGAATGATTCTGTGATTTGTTTGGAGGGGGGCAGGGAGACATTTTTGGTGGAGGTAAGCCAATTCAGTTGTGAAAGTTAAGGACAAAGCAGCATACACAGTATGAGGTATGTGACATGGAAAAGTAAAGATTCATATAATCCCTAAAGATGCAGAAGGAAAATATATGGCATAGGAATGGCAATCCCAATGCTGAGCAACCAGGGAGCGAGCAGCAGAGATGACTGGCTGCATGTTCCCAGGAAGATCTCAGTGAAAGAGTTGGCTGGAACCAGTTTATTGGAAAGCTCTGCCATAATATTCCAGTTTGTGGAGAGAAAAATCCTTCAGGGTAGAATGCTGTATTTGATAAAAGCATATTTCCAAATGCTGAATGTGACTCTTTTTAGTGTTTTTTAACATCTTACTTGAAAATGGTTACATAAGATGAAATGAAAAAGGGTGAGGTGTCAAAATCTGAACAAAGCATTTTAGTTCAAATGCAAGCTTTCAGATTTTGCTTCATAAGCAACTGACTTTTGTGAGTGGGTGCATTATTTCACGCTGGAACAAGATATTTCAGCTGCTGTATACTTAAAGCAGAATTTTCCTCAAAAAGAGGACTCCAGCTTCTGTACTTTTCTAAGTTCTTACCATGTTTTGAATCTGGTATTACGTAGTGGCACAGATCACAAGAACTTTTCAGTCAAGATATGACCAAATCAGACACCAAATACAGCTTCTTTATTTCTTTCTAGGGAAAAGACCAAGGTACAATTGGGCCAAACAATAATAATCATCATCACTGTCCCCCACAGCAAACTCCTGGCTAGGCTGTCAGCTCGTGGCTTGGACAGCAGCACTCTGTGCTGGGTTAGGAACTGGCTGGAGGGCCAAGCCCAGAGAGTGGTGGTGAATGGTGCCACATCCAGCTGGCAGCCAGTCACTAGTGTTGTCCCCCAGGGATTAGTGCTGGGCCCCATGCTCTCTAATATCTTTATCGATGATCTGGATGAGGGCATTGAGACAGTCATCAGCAAATTTGCAGATGACATCAAGTTGGGAGCAGATGTTGATCTGTTTGAGGGTACAGAGGGACCTTGAGAGGCTGGACAGATGGACAGAGTCCAACACAATGGCATTCAACAAGTCCAAGTGCCAGATGCTGCACTTCGGCTACAACAACCCCATGCAGTGCTACAGGCTGGGGCCAGAGTGGCTGAAGAGCAGCCAGGCAGAAAGGGACCTGTGGGTACTGGTTGACAGCCAGGTGAACATGAGCCAGCAGTGTGCCCAGATGGCCAAAAAGGTCAATGGCATCCTGGCCTGCATCAAGAATAGTGTGGCCAGCAGGAGCAGGGAAGTCATTGTGCCCCTGTACTCAGCACTGGTTAGGCCACACCTTGAGTACTGTGTCCATTTCTGGGCCCCACAATTTAAGAAGGACATTGAGACACTTGAACATGTCCAGAGAAGGGCAACGAGGCTGGGGAGAGGCCTTGAGCACAAGCCCTAGGAGGAGAGGCTGAGGGAGCTGGAGTTGTTTAGCCTGGAGAAGAGGAGGCTCAGTGGAAACCTTATTGCTGTCTACAGCTACCTGAAAGGTGGTTCTAGACAGGTAGGGGTTGGTCTCTACTCCCAGGCAACCAGCACCAGAACAAGAGGACACAGTTTCAAGCTGCACCAGGGGAAGTTTAGGCTCAAAGTGAGGAGAAAGTTCTTCACAGAGAGAGTCATTAGCCATTGGAATGGGCTGCCCAGGGAGGTGGTGGAGTCACCATCCCTGGAGGTGTTCAAGAGGGGATTGGACATGGCACTTGAAGCCATGGTTTAAGCTAGTCATGAGGTGTTGGGTGATAGGTTGGACTGGATCATCTCTGAGGTCTTTTCCAATCCGATTGATTCTATCATCATCATCACTGTCATCATCATCATCATCTCCTTTTTACACCAGAAAAAAAAGAAATTTTACTTTGTCTTCAGTCAAGAAACTGAAATTAGCCCCAAAATGGCCTCTGAAGGATACCAAATCTGCACAATCACACAATTAGCCAAGTTTGTAAGGAAAGTGATTGGGCAGTGTTCCAATTTAGAATTCTTGCACAGCTTTGTTTTTAGAGCGGAGAATCTCAGCAAGAGAAGGCGGCAGTCAGTTGAAGTATTCTGAATTAGCCAGCCAAGGGCTTCTAAGGATTCACACATCACTCAGCTTTCTGAGGCCAGCACAGATCATCCTGAAGATGAGACAGTGAAGTGGAGTGGACTCTCCCTGCAGGCCTTACCAATGATATCGCTCATGAAGTGATCAAATATGTCAAAATCCATTACCTATACAACATCCACGTTCTATGCGCACATCCCAACAGCAGCACTCTGGGAATTTAGTTGATAGTTCTCTAGAAGAATATCCCATGAGAGGCAGCAGAGCAGCACAATGCTGTACCAGAATTTTACTGACTTGCTGCTCTATCAATCTACTTTCATTCACACTGCTTCTCCAAGACTAGGCATCCTGGCTGCACTGCTCAAAGACCAGTTCAAAGATCCTATCTTCATCAAAAGGAAGTATCCATGAAATTCGATACCTAGAAACTCCCCAGGATTATATCATTATTAGTGACTAGTTGTCAGCCTTTAATAGAGAGATGGAAGTTTTTATGTTGATAACATTCCAAACCACATACAATACTATGACAGTAAACTCTTGATGGCATTTAAAAGCAAACAGTGTTTCCTTTGCAAAGTGACATCTTGTTCAACATTCCATACCGCTGATAGGAACTTGATAACACTCACTTTTATCTTCTTTTCCTAGAGTCACTAACAGATATGAGCACACCCAGTCTCATTTACATTAGCAAATCCTAAATGTCACACATGCCTGCTCACTGAAAATGGGGGCTGGTGTACAGCAATGTGCGATGCTGTTGGCAGACCACCATCTCCAGGGAGGAAAGTAATCCTTCTCAGTCCAGGCTCCCAATGCAATGGAATAAGCTTTCAGATTTCCCAGAATCTTGGGTGGCTGACGTTGAATGAAATAGCATTTAGCTTTATATTCACCACTACAGCTGACTCTTTTGAAGGATTCTCCAGTAATATTTTTAAGTGCCACACATTCACTAATAATGCTTGGTAACAATGAAGAAGTTGATACCCAGTTAAGACTGCACTTCATCTACAGTCATCTTCACTCGTGCACCCAAGGGACTGGCAGCTGAACTTTATCCAGATGAAAAGAATCACTGCCCAGTGAGCCCATGCAACTTATAGACCAAGCACACAGCTATCATCCCCATTGAGCCAAGCTCCATCATCCCTAGAGGATGGGGATTCTTTCATTTTCTAACTGTCCCATTAACTCACTCCTTACAAACCAGCACAGGACATAGAATGGATTACAAAATCCTTGCTAAATAATCCTCAGTCCACCTCCACATCTTGAGTCACAAGGAACACAGAAAGCCTTCACTCTATGCAGCATAAATGCTTGATGAAAATAGCAATGATTTAAAAAATCAATATTTTATTGATTTACACATGTATTGCTACAATGACTGTAAAGAAAATTCAGCCTACCTTTGGCAACAGCTTAAATAAATAACTTGAGATGACCATGACAATTTCAAGTTCATTTTCCTTTCCCCATCAATAGGTAGAAGATCAAAGATGAGGTAGAAATAAATTACAAACAATTCATTAGGAAGTAGCCACAAGCAACATTTATTAAGCATGGATTTCCAGAAGTCACACCAGCATTTTAAAGGATCAAATTCATTAGCACCCATGCAGCCAGTTGAGTCATTTGAGGATGATTTAGAATCACTGAATGTTAGAGGTTGGAAGGGACTTCCACAGATCATTAAGTCCAACTCCCCCGCCAAAGCAGGATCACCTAGGGTAGTCTTACACAGGAATGCATCCAGGAGGGTTTTGAAAGTCTCCAGAGAAGGAGACTCACATGAAATCAGACTCCATAAGAAGCAAACCTGCTATTTTTACTGCATCAAAGGAGGAGTGTACTTTTGATGGATCCATTAAATAGTTCCTGCTATACACTTTCATCCTGTCAACTAACATTTGAGAACGTCTGCTTTGGGTTTGTAATGAATATTGAGGGGAGAGGAGGGATGGAGAAAATAGGCAAGTAGATAATTAGTGCATGCAGGAAAAAGATGAGGAAGAATATACGAAAGGGACCATGAAACAATGTGAAGAAAACTTACAAATCGGGAGCAGCCTGACTGAGAGTTGGTGGTAGACACTGGAGGGTAGAAAAGATGTAGGGAGGGGGAAAATGGAACAGTACAAGATTCAAGGGCTGGAATAAAGTGAAGAAAGCTAATAAAGAGAGATAAAAGGGGAAGGGGAGGGGGGTGAAATGTAGAAGATTGCTCAGAATATACAGATGTGGCAGGACTGAAACTAAAGAGCAACTCTGGAGGGAGCAAGGGGAGAAAACCAGAAGTTTAATCTAGTTCTGTGGGTACTTTTTTTATGTACCTAAGCTGCACTTATACAGAGACACCTGATGATGGGGATCTTGCCCAGAACCAACTCAGATAAATACAACATCAGGCAAGGCTTTCCCAGCTTATTCTGAGTGAGTTCCATACCCTGTGAGAAAAGTTGATGCTATAAAGACAGTAACAAGGTCTCAGAAGCTAAGGAGACATCATAGGATGGTCTTCTACCAGAAGCTCCGTTCATCCCTGGGAATGCACAGGGTACTACCATTCTGTGCCAAGATGATGCCAGTTTCTACTGGCTTTCTTTCTATCTAGTTAAGATGCACTCAGAGATCACAAGCATTGCCAGTTAAGTATAGACATAAACCGCAGAATTCCTGTAGTTGGGACTCCAAAACAACCAGTTTACTCAATCAGGGTTTCCAAATAACTCTCACAAGCATGAGGGAATTAATGATCTCAGCTATAATAAGAAGCTTTTGTCAATATTTTTCAAACTACTCCACGTACAGAACCCATTACTAGCTTTGTGAGCAACATTTAACAGCCTGACTAAATCTTTTCATTCAATTATTGCTTGACCCAGTATTTGTAAAGCAACTCTCCATGTTTAAGGAAAGGATAAGAAAGACACCCGCCTATGAAAAGCAGAGACACCCCTCTACCTCTGCAAGAAATAAAATATTCTGTCTCCCTCTACTGGCTGTGCTTGAACCAAACCAGGAAAACAGAAACTAGAAAGGTAATGTGTTTGCTGTCATCTTAGAGAATCAATGCTGAAATAACAGAAGAATAATGCTTATCTGTAACCGTAGTCTCTAAAAAAGGTTTACAACAGAATACCAAGTCTTTATGAACACAGCATGAGACCCATTTCAGATGGGCAGAGTCCAATGGCATGAGATTTAACACATCTAAGTGCCGGGTTCTACACACTGGCCGCAACAACCCCATGCAGTGCTACAGGCTGGGGTCAGAGCGGCTGGAGAGCAGCCAAACGGAAAGGGACCTGGGGATACTGGTTGACAGCCGGCTGAACATGAGCCAGCAGCGTGCCCAGGTGGCCAAGAAGGCCAATGGCATCCTGGCCTGCGTCAGGAATAGTGTGGCCAGCAGGAGCAAGGAGGTCATTCTGCCCCTGTACACAGCACTGGTTAGGCCACACCTTGAGTCCTGTGTCCAGTTCTGGGCCCCTCAGTTTAGGAAGGATGTTGACTTGCTGGAACATGTCCAATGAAGGGCAACAAAACTGGGGAGGGGTTTGGAGCACAAGCCCTATGCAGGGAAGATGAGGGGGCTGGGGTTGCTTAGCCTGGAGAAGAGGAGGCTCAGGGGAGACCTTCTTGCTCTCTACAACTACCTGAAGGGAGGTTGTAGCCAGGTGGAAGTTGGTCTCTTCTCCCAGGCAACCAGCACCAGAACCAGAGGACACAGTCTCAAGCTGCGCCAGGGGAGGGTTAGGCATCCAGCAGTACAATTTATCCACCCCCAGCAGATCCATAGCCTTCTGACCAAAATGCATTTAGAATTGTTAGGGTAGGAAGGGACCTCAAGGATTATCTAGTTCCAACCTCCCCTGCCATGGGCAGAGACACCAAGCAGACCTTATTGTGGCCTTCCAGCATCTTAAGGGGACCTACAAGAAAGCTGGTGAGGGACTTCTTAGGATGCTGAGTAGTGATAGGACTAGGGGGAATGAAGCCAAACTAGAAATGGGTAGATTCATACTGGATGTTAGGAAGAAGTTCCTCACCATGAGAGTGGTGAGACACTGGAACAGGTTGCCCAGGGAGGTGGTGGAAGCCTCATCCCTGGGAGGTTTTAAGACCTGGCTGGCTGGGGCTCTGAGCAACCTGCTCTAGTGTGAGGTGTCCCTGCCCATGTCAGGGGGTTGGAACTAGATGATCCTTGAGGTCCCTTTCAACCCTGACAATTCTAGGATTCTATGATCCCTTTCAGGCAATTGCTTTTTACCTAACAAACAATATAAGGATGCTCAGCTCTTCAGAATTCATGGCCAAATCTTGTAAATACTTAAACACGTGCAAAATACAAGTACTCTCATTTAAAAGGCATATATGCTTAAGTTTTAATGGCACTGAGGACTCAATTATCAAGCTGATGATGAGAAAGGAAAAGAGTAGGCGAGAAAAAGAAATAAGCCTAGGGAGTGCATGACAGCCAAGAACTTTCATGCTAGGCTTAAGTAAAACAAAGGAACACTTAAAAATGCTTTAAAAAATAAGTTTTATGGTAATAGAAACCCCCTTAACTAAACTACATTAGCACATGCCACTACAGTAAGATCCTTGTAATACATTTTTTACATGCACTTCAAAGCTCCTAGAGGAATTCTTGTGCAAAGACCATGCTTTGTTTACTGTACCTGTACATTTCTGTACCTGTCACGCTGCATGTTAATGAAAAAATAAGACAGGGAACATTAGGTTATTTTCACACGTCCTTTCTAAAGGTGTTTATTTTTTACATAAGACATTACACATTTTCATTTTAGCAGAAGTAACAAAAGCACTTCAGCCTATCTTTAGATGACAACATTGCCAAGTCAAATAAAAAAGTTTCATTGTGCTGGAAGAAAAGACTAAAGAAGAACATTTCTTCTTTCTCCCATGCACCCTCTCTGAAAGCTCAAAATCACAGGTGCTGATAAAGAGGTTTGAGGGAAGTAGGTTTGTTTTCACTACCACTCCTCATCTTGAATCAACTTGAGAGTTATGCACTACAAACACTGTCTGGGAAGAGGATTGCTTATGCTGTCTGTAGTTTCCAGTTAGAAGAATTTACACTTCTAGCATCTCCCTTATAACCATATGAAAGCACACAGCATGCACACCATAATAATTCAACTTGAGCTTTCTGTGAATTAAAGCTAAAAAACCTGGCAGACAACCTACAAATATGGGTGCCACACCAGTACACAAAGCTGAGGGTACAGCAGCATACCTAGGTGAACTAATTGAGCTTTGCCTGTTCCCAGCTGCCAACAACATCCCTGGAAGCCAGCCACATCTAAGGAATAGCTTAGCCTGGCCTTTTTAAATCAAGTGCAAGGGCTTAACTGAAACAGTGCTCACACTAATGAAATACACTGCATATACTAGGACACACAGACACAGAAAGTACTTACTTCGTTTCTGGGAAACTGCCTGCAAACAAGCTGTGACAATATCACAGTTCTTCTGGACTTTATGCAGAAGCCTGTCCTTCTGCTTCAGGAGACGAAGCAACTTTGCTGACTGAACGGAAATTCTGTAAGTCAGCTCTCGCTTTAGAGTTGTTAATTCATCGACATCTGCCAACAAGCAGAGAAAATAACTTCAGTGAGTGCAGGTTGGAACATTCACCAACAGCCTATTGTAGTTGACACGCAAAAAGACTTCCCCCATGGGCATTTACATATGCAACCTTCATATAAATTACAAGTTCTATTGACTGGGGTAACTCCCACTTATAAATATTTAAAGGACCTGAGCCTAATTATTTATTTTAAACTAAAGTACTCCAAATTATTGCACAATGTATGAATCTTAATAATTACACAGTTATAGATTGGAAAATTAGTAGCAGACGTAGCCAGAATATAGCTACAGTAGTGCAACCACAGGGTAAATTTTAATACAACCAAGGGGTGAATTTTAAATACAGTACTTTCCAGAGGCTGCCTGTGGAAAATGTTTACAGGGAATAAGCAAATGGTAACAGACAAAGGAAAGGAACACATTCAGGAAGCTGCCTGCAAAGCTAGAAATGCAACTCCAGGATGAGCTCTGAGTGGGAAACTCTTTTCATTCGGATGCACTAGGTGGCTTCAGTCACAGCCTCCCTATTTCCACTGCTCAGTCATGGTGCCATCAGGTCCCCTGAGTTCACTGAAACCTCTCAGCTTACTTCTAATACTCCTGATAGAATAGAATAGGATAGAATAGAATAGAATAGACCAGGTTGGAAGAGACCTTCAAGATCATTGCATCCAACGTATCATCCAACCCACCTAATCAACTAAACCATGCAACCAAGCACCCTAACAAGTCTTCTCCTGAACACCTCCAATGATGGTGACTCCACCACCTCCCTGGGCAGCCCATTCTAATGGGTAATCATTCTCTCTGTGTAGAACTTCCTCCTAACCTCCAGCCTAAACCTCCCCTGGCACAGCTTGAGACTGTGTCCTCTTGTTCTGGTGCTGGTTGCCCCTCCTGGCTACAACCTCCCTTAAGGTAGTTGTAGAGAGCAATAAGGTCACCCCTGAGTCTCCTCTTCTCCAGGCTAAGCAAGCCCAGCTCCCTCAGTCTGTCCTCATAGGGCTTGTGTTCCAAACCCCTCACCAACTTTGTTGTCCTTCTCTCTTGCTCCCTATGAGGTGAGCTTCAGGTCCAGGACAAAAGGGAGTCGTTGGGAAAGTAGAAGTTAATTAATTTTTCTGAGTCCTCTAACCCATTCTAGAGGCACAGTGCAGTGGTAAAAGCTTGGGTCTTGCCTGTCACATGCTGACCTCTTCAGCTCTTCCTTCTAATAGCCTGGTACAACTTGCCACTAGCATCTAAACAGCTGTCTGTTCCCTGCAGCTAAGAAGTTTCCAAATCCTATTACTTTCAATCCCACCATGACCCCCCTGATGCTGGAAGAAAAAAAAATCCATCAAAAAATCCGTACTTTGGTAACCTGATCCAACGAGAAAAATACTTTTGTATCAAGGAAAAGCTTCTATTAGTAGTATGGTAAACAGTTCAGCTCCCATAGCAACATTTTTTTCAGTAATTCTGTAATCCTTAAAGAAAATTACAAGTTAGGCAGAAAAGACAGTTAGTCATGGGGTAGTGAAAAGCAAGGTATGATTGCAAGGGAAGGGAGTCACTGCTGAAACATCACTATCTTTTATAGATACTACCCTATTTCAGCACCTGCTGCTCAGGTAGAACTCATGATCACTTGTGCCAGGCAGGGTGATTTAAAACTACATCTATAGGTTTATTTCATCTTCTTCATTTTTTGTTCCCTTTTTAAATTAAGTTGTATTCCTCCTGACTCATACAGTCACCACAAAACTAGTGAGCTGAGTTTTATTCTTTCTCACTCATGCCAATTACCGTCCCTGTAAAAAACAATCAACCACAGCAAAATTAAAGAGTTTAAACTCTATAAAATATATTCCCAAACAAGGAAAGTTCTTGTTGAGTCCTGTACTGCCACATGGAAGCACTTGAGCTACACCTGATAATATACAATACAATACAATAAATCCAGGTTGGAAGAGACCTTCAAGATCATCATGTCCAACCTATCAACCAATCCAACCCACCCAAACAACTAGATCATGGCACCAAGCACCCCATCAAGTCTCCTCCTGAATACTTCCAATGATGGTGACTCCACCACCTTCCTGGGCAGACCATTCCAATAGGCAATCACTCTCTCTGTATAGAACTTCCTCCTAACAGCCAGTCTAAACCTCCCCTGGCGCAGCCTGAGACTGTGTCCTCTTGTTCTGGTGTTGCCTGCCTGGGAAAAGAGACCAACCTCTGCCTGTCTACAACCTCCCTTCAGGTAGTTGTAGAGAGCAATAAGGTCACCCCTGAGTCTCCTCTTCTCCAGGCTAAGCAACCCCAGCTCCCTCAGCCTTTCCTCATAGGGCTTGTCTTCCAAACCCCTCACCAACTTTGTTGCCCTTCTCTGGACACGTTCCAGCAAGTCAGCATCCTTCCTAAACTGAGGGGCCCAGAACTGGCTATCAGGCAGTTTATCGTCTCATTAAAAAGCTAAACGCAGAAGCAGAACGCTGTTCGCACAGGTCTGAAAACAGACATTTATTCACCTAATACTTTCTTCCCTGCCAAAAATACAAATTATTTACTATCAGGAGACAAGAGGCCTTTATAGAGCTCTCCTCATCAGGTCAGCCTGGAATTGCAAATCTCTACCTTCACAAACATGTAGTGTCATGGTTGCTTAGCTTTCATATGAATTCTTCAATAACTCCATTTACATCTTGGGAAGTTGACTATTGCATTTACTTTTATTATTTTACCTTTTTTATTTTTCCTGGAAGACACAATTACCTGTAAATAACCTTTACAATTGTCAGGTTAAGTCCACTAGAACTAAAAAGACCTGAAAAATCAACTGTCTCTTATGACATAGTATTTGTAGGGTCACTTCTAGTTTAAGGGAAATGGGACAAGGAAAAAGGAAAATCTGTCACTGAGTCATTAGTCTAAGTGAAGAAAAGCACTAAAGTTACAGAAGCACAAAAGCTTGTCCAATCTGTCACAGAAAGTCTAGTAGCACGTGACCCCATTTTTGCTCTAGGGCACCCAAGACAAAGGAGGGAAGGAGCAGCACACGCCATCCTGGTTTGACGGAGTATCGGCCAACTGAACGGGAAGCTTCTGGGACAGGTGGCCATGCATAAAGGCGGCTACAGCAAATGAAGGAGGTCATGCACATACATACGCACATGTGCGTGCAGGTGTCCGTGGGCACGGAGGCAGGAGAGAGCGGACTATAACCTTTAAGCAAGACTCCCTTGCAGGCACAGAGGAAGAAAGCGAGGCGACAGGGACAGCTCCCAGCCCAGGCGGAGCGGTGGCAGCGGGAAGGCGCAGCCACGCCGACTGCAGCTCGGGGCGGCTGACAGGGCTGGGCAGGGCAGGGCAGGCTGTACCTTTCAGCCGCAGGTACTTGACCTGGCTCGGCCGCTGCGGCAGCTCCCGAAGGTCGCGGGAGCGAGTGCTGCCCGAGGGGGCAGCAACCTCAGCAGCGCTGTAGAGCTCGGTGAGCAGCCCGCTCACCAGCGACGAGGTGCGGCTGGACCGGCCGCTGGCAGGAGCCTCCTCGTCATCATCCTCCTCTTCCTCTTCAGCCTGGCTGTCGGCGCTGCTGCCCGCCCTGCCGCCCAAGCTGGGCTCCCCCACCTCCATCTTCCGCAGCCACTCAGCAGCGTCGAGTTCCGGGTTCGGTCCGTTCCACGGCGACACGTAGGGGAGGTGGCCAGGGGAAGAGGGCAGTCAGCGGAAGGGGAAGACAGAACCCAGGCTGGCGGGACTCTCACCCAAAGGCTGTAGTGCCGAAGCCGGCGCGACGTCCTCCCGCGCACTGCACGGCTTGGTAGAGGCCAGCGGCGGGCGGGGAGGGGGCGTTGCACCTGCGGAGAGGCGGAGAAGGCGCCCTGGGTAACTCACGGAGCCGGTTCCCGTCGCGGTGTGGCTGCCACATAGGTCACTCCCGTCGTGCCGGGCGACCCTATGGCTGTCCCGCGCCTGCTCCCTCACCAGTGCGTGGGGCAAACGTGAGTGGCAGTCTGGTTCTGTTCCTCAGAGGAAGGCCGGTACAGTGGCATAAAGAAATATAGGGCATAACTTCAGTGATGTAACCGTGAGGCTATAATTATGCTGCTGTGTCACCACAGAACAACCTGAAAATCAAAGTTGATGATAGTGTTTGTACAGCCACCGGAGCTGGGCATACCTCAGGTAGCTGAGTTGCTGCCCCACAGTGTGATGCCCGGAGCCTGTGTGCTGTGCTGGGTAACTTCTACCACCCACCCCACAGATGTCGCCTCCCTGCAGCAGGACCAGCCCTAAGCACCGAGCGGCCGCGGCCACGGAGAATGGCTTCATCAGCCACTGAGTCCGACAGGCCATGGCTGGTAAACCTTGATCCACCACAGCCACCAGCAGTTAGCTTTGCTGTCTGAAGTACCCAGAGCTCCATGTGCCCCCCTACTAGTACTCTTCCTCCGTTCCTGCTTTCTAGTCTTCCTCAATATGAATAAAATATTTTCCTTCAAGCCGAGAATGACTTATCCGGGACGCGCGAAGAAGATGGGACTGCAGGCAGGCCAGACGGCCTGCCGG
Organism: Colaptes auratus; assembly: GCA_015227895.2. NCBI lineage: Eukaryota > Metazoa > Chordata > Aves > Piciformes > Picidae > Colaptes > Colaptes auratus. The sequence continues at coordinate 9,486,171 of CM037632.1, read as the reverse complement.
GGCCGGATTATCAGTCTCTTCTCACTAATGTCAGGAATTTTGGTTGCAGACCGCATCATTTTACAACTAAGAAGATCAACAAAGCGCTGCGTTGCTCGCCGTCGTAGGTGCCCGTGGCGGCGGGCACCTCACACAGGCAGCAGCAGGAGGGTGAACAGCGGCGAGGGAGGCGAGACCTCTACCCCAGGGATCTCTCCCCCACTTTCGCCGCCACGGCACCGGCTTCCCCCGTTCGCGGGCAGCGGGCGGGTACGCGAGGAGGGGGCGGGTCCAGTCCTCAAGCAGGCGGGGCCGCCCTCACGGCGGAGCCGCCCCGGGCCACGTGACACCGCCCCCCTGCCGCGCGCCCGGGTCATATGCCGGGGCGGGGCGGGGCGGTCCGGCGCGCTGTTCCTCAGGTCTCTGAGCTCGGCCGCAGCTCGTCGCGGAGCCGAGCGGCAGCGGCTCCCTCCGTCCCTCTGTCTATCTGGGGGTTTACTTGTCCCCGCTGCTACGCCATGTCTTCTGTCGCCGCCGTAGTCCGGCGGCTGGCGCTGGCCGCGCTACTGGTGCTGAGTCCGGCGGGGGCAACGCGACAAACGCGGAGGCCCAACGTGGTGCTCATCCTCACTGACGACCAGGACGTCTGCCTGGGTGGCATGGTAACCCCGCCGCTCCCCCGGCCTTCCCCGGCCCTCTGCCTCCCGCGCACTCCACCCCCAGTCCGGCCGGCCTGGGGGTTCCGCCGGGGGCCTGTCTGTGAGGGAAGCGGGAGGCGCGGGGTCTTGCGTGGGGGCCGGTGGGAGCATTGCGAGAGGCCTCGTCCTCGCCCTCGCCGAGGTGCTGAGTGCCACTCGCCCGCCGCTGAGGTCGCGTAGTCGGGCTGTTGGCTGGAGAAGCCGGGAGAGAGAGGAGAGGGCACAGCGTGAGGGAAGGGTCGCTCCCGCCGCTGAGGAGCAGCGGCCTGAGCCCGGGGTGACAAGTGGTGCAGCCCGGCACAAGCGTTTCTCTCCGCAGCCTCAGGCCGCTTTGCCCCCGAAAAGAACAGTCATGGTGGATTTGCTTGGGTAAGAGAAGCTCCACTGGAAAGCCGCTGAAGCTCGAGTGGGTGGAGGCTGGGGCTTCTCCTCTGCACTTAGTTCCTGAAAACTTCCCCTCATACTTCTGGTCCCGTGGGCTTCCTTGTGTTAGTAACCTCTATGGTCACACGAGGCCCTAGCAAAAGGCGGAGTGGCTTGCCTGAAAGCTGTGGTAGTGGACCCCTCTTTTAGGTAGTCATGCAACTACTTCTGCTCCCTTACTTTCCCTAGCAGTCATATGGCGTTAGCTGACTTTCTTTTATTATCTTTCTTCCAGACCCCCCTAAAGAAGACTAATGCTCTAATTGCACAGATGGGAATAACCTTCGTAAACGCAGTAAGAGTTTATATCAGCTCTTGGAACTTCTGAGATGTGTGCATTTGTGTAGTTTGTATATTAGGCCATCTAAGGTCTCAAAACTGGTAACAGTTTGATTAAAACACTACATACGTATGTGTGGGTTTTTTAATTCAATCTCTAGCTACTTAAGTATCAAAATGAATGCAGCTCAAGAGTGTGTTCAGAAGTTTGAGAGGGAAAGTTTCACTTCCTGGAGGTACTTGTGCTAACTTCCTTATCTGTAAAGCAAAACTGAGTATTTTTGGTACAAACCGAGAAGCACTGAAAGAAACTACTTAAAATTTCCAGCTTTGTCCCTCCTGAGAGTCTCTTTCACTCTTACCATGTTCTAAAGCATTGCCATCGCTAAAATAATGGAGTGAATCAACTGGCAAACAGTATTTTAATGGTTACTTGCCACTATGTAAGAACCACATCTAGATTAGGTGGAGGTTTGTGTGGCGCCTACTGCAGAAACCTGAAACTGGTTTCGTGTGCAGCTCTTCACTAGTGGAAATATTTGGGGCAGAATTTTGTGTGTCTAGAAAGAAGGATGCTTTAATGTTGGTGAACATTTTAATCAACCTATTAGCAGGTGTTTCAGGAAAATTTGGTTCACAGTGTCACTCATTAATCTCTTCATCCTGTCTTTCCCAGTATGTTCCCAGTGCACTTTGCTGTCCCAGTCGAGCCAGCATTTTAACGGGGAAATACCCACATAATCATCATGTTGTCAATAACACTCTGGAAGGGAACTGTAGCAGCAAATTATGGCAGAAGATTGAAGAACCATACACCTTCCCAGCAGTGCTCAAAGCTGTGTGTGGTTATCAAACGTTCTTTGCTGGAAAGTATTTGAATGAGGTATTTTGTGCCCTTTTTTTTTTTTTCCCCCCGTGGTGCAATTCGTTTGCATTTATGCACATTCCTAAAACACTGAGTGATATTTGGCTTATTGTTTTTAACCTTTGTAGCTGGTGGTGGGTCCTTGAAATGCTTAAAATGATGTTGCTTGGATTAACAGCTCTTTACTGAGGTGGGATAAATACGTGAAGTTCAAATCTTTAACCTGATTGAAATCAGGTTCTGTAGGTGCCTGAACATTCTTTAAAGTTGGGTTTTATGAAGGCTGACGGAATCCAAAGGCTTTTTTAGTGTGTTCAGATGTGCTACTTTTTGGAGCTGATAATTTTAATGAGTGGGGAGTATGGATAGGTTGGTGTGTGGTACTGAGGGACACTGTCAAGCCAGTGCCACAACAGGCATAGTGTTAGAATAACATGAAAGAAAAAAACTAGTTTGTCTCAATATTCCTGACTGGTATATCCCCTTCAATCAGAACTATTCTCTTTTCAACAGTTAATATATTTTTAATACTAAGTGTCCACTGAGATACATTCATTGGAAGAGCAGATACTGTCAGCTCTCAACAGAGTTTACCAAACACTTTATTAATGAATCATTTGTATATGTGTGATTTGGAGTTGTTTTTCTGTTTTTAACTAAGCTGTGGTTTGTAGTAGTTTAAGCTGAAAAATCACCACTGAAAGCTCCAAGATCAGATGGTTCTCTTTTGTGATGGAAATGTGTTTGGAGCTTGATGAGTTACAGGTTTTAACAGCATTCTTTTCCTTGCATCTCTTGGTGGAAAATATTGTGGTGTAATAGCATAATAGAACATCAATTTGCATAGCTAGCTAGGCCCAAATTTGTGTTTTTGCTGATGTTATTGAGGCATCTAGGGGTGGAAAACTCATCAGGCTTTGTCTGAGCATCCCTTGACTCAGTGTGATCTCCTGTCTCTGCAGTTGGGTGAGCCCATGTAGATGGGAGAGGGCAGCCCTGAGCAAATCTATTGTGTTGCTCTAAGGCACCCTCTGTTATGAGTTTGGCACTGATTCAGCTTTTTGCTGTCTTAAAAGCTGGTTGTTTTAGATTATTTGGCACTGAGGTGGGCAAAAAGCTAGCACTGCACAACATTTCTACCTCCCCTTTTGGGTAGGGAATGATGGGAAGATATTGGTCTATGGGAATTTTTCTTTGTAACATGTGAACTGCTGTCACAAAGCCTAAGAGTGTCTTGATTTGTGCTTCCTATTACCTGATAAGGTACCATGTGTTGTCCAGAATCTCTTCCTGTTTTCATGCAAGCAGTAGAAGGGGGAATCCAATTTAAATTTTGCTGGTGAATGCCAAGCTTTCTGTTACTGCCTTTCTGGTTATTGAACCCTGGTTTGTTTAACAGGCTGTCCATGTGTTTTTTATATCCACGTGTACTTGCTTTTTTCCATTCTGAAACTGAGTTTAGCTAGTGTTGAATAAAGCACGTGAATATGAAACATAAGTTCTGGCTGTTGTTTGTCATAATTGAAACTGAGTCAGTCTTTCTTTTTTTTCCAGTATGGAGCAGAAGATGCAGGGGGAGTAGGTCATGTCCCTCCTGGATGGAGTTTTTGGTATGCTTTGGTATGTGACCATTCAAAATATTTTTTTTTTCAATATTTAATTTCAATTGCTCTGTGACTTTGCTTATAGAAAGCTATTCTAACTATGGTTATGAAGGAGTAGGCAATGAGTATCAAACAGCTTAGTGCATACTTTCTTCTCTTTTTCTCTGTTGTGTGTCAGATCCCTGGCTTTCACAAAGGCTGTTCCTATTAAGGTGCCTGGAAAAAACCCTGACATGTGAAGCCGAAGTAGTGTGAGAAAGCACTAAAATAAGTTGGGGAAGACCAGTTCTGACAGTTCTTGTGGTGTCCTTATGACCAGTGCTTATTGGCAACTCATTTTATTTCAAGTAATCAATGTATGTGTTACTTTGTGTAAATACTCATGTGACTTATCTTTTTCCCAGGAGAAAAATTCAAAATACTACAACTACACTCTGTCGGTAAATGGCAAAGCACGAAAGCATGGTGAGAACTACAGTGTAGATTATCTGACAGATGTACTGGTAAGATATTTTGCAACACCTGTGTAATAGAAGCTGCTTATGACCAGCTAATGCCTCATGCTGGGGGTTTGGGAAAGGATGGGGATGCTAATTTGTTAGGCTGTATTAGTTCATAAATACATGATTGTGCTGTTGTGATGGTGGGTGGGTATTAATCAGCAGAGCAAGATTCTGGGTATGTTTAGGAATGGCAAGTTCACATATACAAGGTGTGGAGAGGAAAGGGATTCCAACTGCCTGTTTGCTGGCTAGTAGCTCTGCTGAAATGTTAATACTGGCTGCTGTGGTGCATGAGAAGCATGATGCTTGTACGCAATGACTTACATTGCTTCATAGCAGGATGTGTTTTGTTACAGTAGGTGGCTGTACCAGATTACCTTGGCCAGATTTCAGTGGAAGTGAGCATGTAAAAATAACTTTGCACCATGTTTTGTTTGTTAGATATTATCATGTGCTTGTAGTTCAATTGCTAACAGCATCAGACTCATAACTTGGAAGTATGAAAGGCTGGTCAATCCTCCGTAGTGTGGGAGGGCAAGGCATGGGCTGTACAAAATGTGTAGCTGCCCAGGGAAGTTTTAAGCCTCTTTACCCTCTTAAGGAAAAGAGGAAACAAAAGAGTCCAAATACTGAAGTGAAAGTTGGAAGAACTACTTAGTTACTTGAGGCCCTGTTTAGCAAGTAGTATCAACTTGGAGGGTGGGGGTTGTGTTCCACGCCTCCAAAACTGCAGTCTTAATTTGACACGCTGTTACAGTGTAGGAGTTCGTACTTTTGGGTGCTCACATCCCGTGCTCAAAAGACCTTCTCTGAGCAGTCTCCTCATGCAGTCATTCTGTAGTCTTTCAGTCAGACCCTGATGAGCTTCATTCCAGTGCATTCTTGAACACAGACAGCTGCTTACTAGGAACAGAACTGATTGATGTTTCTTAGGGTACTGAACAGCTGCCTGATTAAATTTAGATTTACACCATCTAAAGCTAGATTGGAATTGATAAGCCAGAAGTGAGACTATCCTATTACTGGCATTGTACTGGTCATCTTTTGATCCTTCAGCAGCTTGTAAGCATTTTGGCCAACAGGTCATTGTTGCATAAACCTCTTACTTGCAGTGTTACCTGTTGATACAGCAGCGTATTACAATTTTCAGTGTGTTGCATTCTACCTTCTGCACAGCATTTCAAAGACAGTGTTTGAGTTTCATTCACTGGGTGGGCAGGGTGCAGGAATAAATTGCTTGTGCAATGTCCCTGTGTTGCTTGATGTGATGTGTGAGCCTTCTTGTCCTGAAAAAGGATATCTGGGTCCTTGAGTCTGGTATGAAGAATCTGAACACCTGGACCTGTTCACTGCAGTCCTGACATGTTGCATTTAAGCTCATGATAAAATCTAAGTTAACTACCTCTGAGTTTACCTAAAGTATATCTGGTTTCTGAATCCAGTTTTCAAACTTCACACAGTTCCTAGCCTTCCTAACTTTGTCATATAACTGAAGTCCAGCCCTATTTGCCTGGATCTAAAATAAGGAAAGAGGAGAAAGTTCATAGTGTATTGCCTCTTCTAGGGAAAGAAAAGGGTATTGAAAGTGGGGTACACTAATCAGGAAAGGAAAATGCTGCAAGATGTGAACAGCAAAGAACTCACAGATGAGTAATACCTTTTGGAGGTTTAATTTCAACCAAGAGACGGGCCAAGTGGAACTTGCATTCTCTTCAAACTTGCTGCTTGAAATTGTGTGCAGGGTGAAATGAAAATGAAAGTAGCAGGAGTGAATAGTTTAGCACTGGCCTTGAGTAGAGCTGCTGGCTTCAGCAGCAGAAATGTGGCACCTCATCTAAGCTAGGAGCTTGCTATAGAATGATCATACACTATAAGCAGTGGAGATTAAAAACTTATTGCAGAGCTATAGGAGTCAAGTCTGAAAGTCTGCAGACAATGGAAACTGCTGAAGTGGGATCTGTCAGGCAGCATGACAACAGAAAGCTGTGTTAAAGAATGCTCCAATTACACACTGTGAAAACCAAGTTTAGGTGGATTTTGTTGATACTTTGAATAGGCACAAACTTTTGGTGATCTCTCCACCTCTAAATAATGTAAAGATCTGAAGTAGAAACATCTTCAGAGAGGGAGCTGGGGTTGCTTAGCCTGGAGAGGAGGAGACTGAGGGGTGACCTTATTGCTCTCTACAACTACCTGAAGGGAGGTTGTAGCCAGGCAGAGGTTGGTCTCTTCTCCCAGGCAGCCAGTACCAGAACAAGAGGACACAGTCTCAGGCTGTGCCAGGGCAGGTTTAGGCTGGATGTTAGGAAGAAGTTCTATACAGAGAGAGTGATTGCCCATTGGAATGTGCTACCCGTGGAGGTGGTGGAGTCACCTTCATTGGAGGTGTTCAGGAGGAGACTTGATGGGGTGCTTGGCTGCATGGTTTAGTTGTTTAGGTGGGTTGGATTGGTTGATGGGTTGGAGGTGATGATCTTGAAGTCTCTTTCAACCTGGTGTATTGCATTGTATTTGTCATGGACATGTGGGTTTTTTTTTTTTTTAAGATTTTTTTGTTTTTTATCATGAGCTGCTGTTCTGGATGTTTGTAGATGAGCAAGCAATGAGTTTCTGAAGCAGTTTAAATGTTCCTAGTACTACTGAACTTTAAGTTAAGAATATCCAGTCTAAGTTCTTTTCTAATACTTGCTGCTTTTCTTTGGAGCTGTGACTTTTTTTTTTCCCCTCCAAAACTGTTCACAGGCCAACATGTCATTGGACTTCTTGGAGTACAAATCTAATTTTGAACCTTTCTTTATGATGATCTCGACGCCAGCACCACACTCCCCTTGGACAGCTGCTCCGCAGTACAGCGATAGCTTTCAGAATGTCAGTGCACCAAGAAACAGCAATTTCAATATTCATGGAAAGGTAAGACGGCTAGCTAGAGGTTGACCGTGAGCCAGCAATGTGCTCTTGTGGCCAAGAAGGCCTATGCCATTCTGGAGTGTGTTAGGAGGGCTGTGGTTAGTAGGTCAAGAGAGGTTCTCCTCCCCCTCTACTCTGCTGTGGTAAGGTAGCATCTCGAACATTGTGTCCAGTTCTGTGCCCCTCAGTTCAAGGAGGACCTCAGGGAACTGCTTGAAGAGTCCAGCACAGAGCTACAAAAATGGAATGGAACATCTTCCTTATGAGGGAACTTGGGTCTTTAGCTTGGCGAAGAGGAGACTGAGTGGTGACCTCATTCATGTTTATAAAGATGTAAGGGGTGAGTGCCAAGAGGATGCAGTCAGGCTCTGCTCTGCTCAGTGATGCCCAATGACAGGACAAGGGGCAGTGGGTGGAAGATGAGGCACAGGAAGTTCCATGGAAACATGAGGAAAAATGTTTTCAGTGTGTGTGCCAGAACGCTGGAACAGGCTGTCCAGGGGGGTTGTGGAGTTCTCCATCTGTGGAGATATTCAAAATCCACCTGGATGTGTTCCTGTGTAATCTGCTCTGTCAGGGAGGTTGGACTGGATGATCTTTTTGAGGTCCCTTCCAACCCCTAACATTCTGTGATTCTGCTGGTTTGAGAAATCTGTAGGCAGTGACCCTGGCTTGCATGTAAAGTTTAAATGGTGAGAAGAAAAGGGTAATTACCCATGGCTACTAGTGATTCCAGATATGTGAATCAGTCTTTCAGGACAAGATGCATTTATTGACTTGGAGATATTTACATAGCAGTAGCTTGGAAGTAAAGTGTAGTGGCAAAAGTAAGGCAATACAATGGATTGATTGATAAATGGGGAGAAGTTAATTTCTCCTCCAGTTCAAAGACTGTTCTGAAGCTCTGAAAGTGTTCTTTCATCACTCAGTATTTTCAGGAGAACACACAGGTAGTGTGCTACAAAGACTCAGGTCAGGAATGATAAGAACTGTCTTCCTATGCACATCTGCTTGGGTGGTGTTGAGCTTGTGGCAAAGCTGCCCCTAGATGACAAGCATATCAGACTAACCAGAGGACTTCACAGCACAGGGTCACTCAGGACTTTGAGAACTTGCCTTTCATTTGATGAAACAACCTGTTACCAGAATTGCTGAGCCTATGTTAGAAGCTTGCAGGCGTCCTTGTGTCAGGGCAGTGCATTCCACTGCCTGTAACTTGGCCAAATATGGTCTAGCTCAGACTAATCCATTGTATTTTACTCTGCCAATAAGTGAAAGTCTCAAACAGTTAATCTGGTAAGAGATTTAACTCAGTTTTGTATTTTTTATTCAATTAGTTTAAAATGCAGAACTTGCTACTGCTTGGTATTTAGCTGATTTGCTCTTAATATTGAGACTAAAAGGCAATAATGCCTATCTGGAGCCCAGTGATACCTCTTCTAGGGTCACTGTGACTCATGTAGTACACAGGGAAACCCTTTAGCTGAGGATTATAGCTCGCACAATGACCGTGTGCTTATCAGTGTGATATAGAAACACAAATGAAAGGGGAGAAAAGAGCTGCAGGCACTTACAAATAATTTAGCCGCAGTTTTTGAACTAGGGCATGAGAATCAGGCTTTCTTTTTCCCTATAAAAGAATCCTTAACTTTATCTTAGTCTCCATTACTGTAGTAACTGAAGGCTCATTAAAGCAGTGAGGCAGAAATAACTTGACTCATCAGCTAGCCAAAAAATACAGTGCAAGAGTTGCTTTATGTGGAGCAAAAGCTCTGCATGTACATATATAACATGAAGCAAAATGACAGACTTAATGTTTGGCCACTAATATCTGTGGATACAGCAGCTTTACTAGGTTTCACAATAAGAACAGACTAGCATTGCATTTCTTCCTAGACACAATAGCTATGATCATTAACTGTGTGCATTTCTGTAATTGGCATTGTTGTGATCTTGAAGCCTAACTCTTCTTTGAGCTTCACTGTTTTCTAGGGCAAGCACAATCCCTGCAATAGCAAGAAATGTGTATGTAGGCTCAGACTCAAGTCACTGATGTTGTAATCCTTGCTAGACAGTCTTGCATTGTACAGTCTCGATTCCTAAATTGACGTTGCCTAGCTTCCTTACACAGTATGTGGGTAAGGGATGCTCAAAGGAGCCATCTAGACCGAATCTCTGCATGGAAAAAAGAGCTGTTGTCAGATTCTGTATGCACACTTTAACTTGTGCTTAGGATCCTCAGCTGTGAACTATATCAAATGATAGTTTGTCTGGTCTCCCAAGCCAGGAGTATTGATAGCCCATAAGTGGTTTATCTAAGCTGTTCTGAGAGAGAAGCTGATTAAGATACGTGTTGGGTATCTCTCTTGCACGCATTGTTTTTCTTGCAGAATGGGAGCACAGCTGTGTTCAGAATCTGTCTTAAGAGATGCTGTCTTAAGAGCTCCTACTAAAATTTCTTTGAGAATGGGACATAGGGAGGCAGCATCATTGATGGGTGGCTTGGTGATGGAGACTTGACAGTAACTGAGAAAAACAGATTTGAGTGCTCTGAGTCAATGTGAAGTTTCTTGAAATCCATAAAGGTGTTTAGGTGCTGTGTCAAGTTTTTGAAACTTCAGAGAAAGGTAGGAAGGAAAAAAATAGTCCAGAAAAGAGGAGCGTTCTGCTGCACTGGGTGACTTATTACCTGAGTTACCCAGCATGGTTGTGCCTTATGGAGGCCCTGTCCTAAGCCCACCTCTTACGAAAGGTGGATGGTGCACAGGTGACAGGTATTGTCAGTTCCTTTGTGTTCTGATGAGCTTCTACTGAGCTGGGGATGGAGTTTGTGATGTCTTTCCTCTCTAGACCAACACACAAGTCCTAGATGTTTAGTCTTGCTTTTGCTCTGCTTTCTTGCTGAGATACTTTTTCTGCACAGAATTGTTTTGCAACTACTGTAAAAGAGAGACTCAAAGACAACTGAATTAAAATAAACTGGACAGAGTATTAAGTCTCCGTGCCAAAAGTTTTTCCTTCAGTCTGCAAGAACAGAAAACAAAGGAACTGAATAATTGCAGGGCTTCTGAGTCATTTCAGAGAGTCCCTAAAGCCTGAGCCTGTTCAGAGTAATTCATTTGACAGGAGGGAAATTATGTAAGGAGAGGCTCTACAGAGAGGAGTGACCAACTAAATACAGTGTTAAGCTGAGAGTGAGTGGTCATCTCTGACCTGTTTAAAAGTGTGAGGCTGCATTGATGTGACTTTCTCCTTTACTGTCCTCCTCACTAATACTGATCTTCAGGTTATTCATGTATGTTCAGCAGCTGACTGAGTTCAGACCAGTGCTTCAGCATGTGGGAGTATCACTTTTCATATGAGTTAGGTCATCTCTGTAACTCTGGTGGGATAGGTGAGGGGAGAGAGGGAGGAACTATTGCTGAAAGTTGGGCTTGCAGCTAGAAGAATCAGTAAGACTTCATTGAGCTAAAGAAGTGTTCTTGTTCCAAATAAGTATCCAAATAAAGTTGTAATGTTCCTGCTTCCTTCAGTAGTTTCTAGCCCGGAGTTCAAAGGCTACCAAGACTCTGATAGTAGCAGTGTTACAGATCTATGTCCTCATCTGTCCATGAATTGGGTAGTCATAATTGCTTTTGGTTCAGAAGCTTCTCATCTCTCTACCAATGTTAGGATTCTCACTGATCTTAGTCCCCAAAGGGGACTTTGACAAGCAAGTCCAATCTTAAAATGCTGCTCAATCCTTCAGGTATGATTAGAGAGGCAAAAAAAAAAACCCACACCACTCTCTCAGGCTATCAGACTTTGATCCCTGGGAGATCTCTTCCGTGACTGCTGTGAAAGATTGCAATCTACTTTCTTCTTGCCAAGGGCTGAGCATAATGGAACTTAGATTATACACAGGCCAAGAAGGACAACTTGAGCTGGATCAGTTTAGCATTGCCTGGCTGTTTCACAGGAATCATGTGCATGTTCTGCATGAAACAATTTCTTTTGCAATTGGACTAAGAAGGTTTAAAAAATATTTTTAAAATATATCTATTTATTTGTATTCTTGTTTAGAACAAGCACTGGTTAATTCGACAGGCAAAGACTCCCATGACTAACTCTTCAATACAATTTCTTGATAACGCTTACAGAAAGAGGTAAGAATCTTTGTTGCTTAAAATTTCCACTCAGCACTTTTTCTTACAGAAAAGGTTGGGTTGGGTTTTTTAAAAGGGTTGTAATAGTTCTGATGAGATGTCAAATTACTAAACCTCTGGCATCTGTCTCAGCAGACCTGACTTTCTGTTAACTTTTTGCAAAGAAACTTGTCATGGACCTTAGAAATACTTTGCTTCCAAATGCTGCTGTAATCTGTCACAAAAAAGACCGATCACACTCAATGTGTCTGCTTCTTTCAGTGCACAACAGGCTTTCACGGAAAGTGGCCTTCTAATTCTCTTGCATTTCAGATTGTATGCAGTGCACATCAAATGGGCCTGATCTATCTGCCAGCTAATATGATGTATAAACCTTGGCTCTGTCTGTGGTTCTTTTCCATGAGAATACTTGAGTGAGACAGGAGGGTGCTTGATTCCTTTTATAAAAGGGAGTGTGGGGAGTTAAGATGCTGGGTTTTTAAATAGAAGGTTATTTTCTTACGCAGGAGGTATATTTTCTTCAAAAGCTCTGAGACAAATTTAGCTTAATTTTAAATATTAGACTCCATTTTGAGCAGTTACCAGGCATTATCTTGTCACTTCTGGAGATTGAGATCCAAGTGTTTTTCAGGCTCTTGTTCTATAAAAACTGAAGCTTAAATTAAGTCTGGAGACCTCAGCATCTAAGCATTGAATAACCATTTAATTCAGCATAATACTATTGTATGGAGGCTTGTTATTGACTTACCAGAAGCAGTCACTCACCTCAATGGCAAACCCTATCACAAAGGAAAGATTACTTGCAGCTGTTTAAGGCTTTAGATCCCCTGGAATAATGGACCCTGATATTACATGAGTAGTACAAAATAGCTGATGTAGTTTTCAAGCAGAAAGGATCCCATATAGACAATTAAATTCATGGCAGTCTTGTATTCTAATACTAAAAAATCTATACATAAAGAACTAATAGCAAGTGGCCTTGCAGGAGATAACTCTGACTCTATGCCCCTGTGTTGTTTCAAAGTTGTTCTTGGCCGTCTCTGGATAAGAAGTAATCGTGTTTGTCTTTCTCAGACACTACAGAATAAAATCAGCAAGAACTGAAGACAAACAGTCTGTTTTATCCCAATCTGCAGCCTCAAAGTACAGTGTCATAATCTCTGAAGGTTGTTTTGAGAAGTTGCAAGCGTAACAATCCACAGCTGACTTGAAGCACAACACAAATCATTCTAAATTTTTCATACTTTAATATTGAATTGCTTTGTTTCTGTGTAGGTGGCAAACTCTGCTGTCAGTAGATGACCTGATAGAGAAACTGGTGAAGAAACTGGAGCTGAATGGAGAGTTAGACAACACATACATCTTTTACACATCAGACAATGGCTTCCACACTGGTAAAATTTTCTCTACTGAGCATTTGTAGAAGATGCAGAAATCTTGTAATGTTTCACCCATACAACCACTTGAGAAAATGGGAACAGCAGCTGTGGAAAGCTGTAGGAATGAGAAGGCTGAGTTGTAAAGCATCTAGAGTTGCAGCATAAGGTGTTCAGAGATTTTATTGTTTGGTTGCAGTTTTTTCTATTAATTTTTACCACTGTATTCCAGTGTATGTAAAATTAGGACAGAAATGAAGGAAGGCTGGCTGTATTATGCAGGAAGAGTCATCATGGAAGAATTACCCAGTAACAACCTGTCAAAGACCTGTCTGTCATGTACAACTGAAAATGCAGTGTCTAAACTATTATGCTTCAAAAGATGCAGCTTATACTTTGGAGTTATCTGTTCCTAACCTCCCTTTTGTTCATGTAGTTCAGGTTAAGAACCAATTCTGACTTCTTTGAAAAACAATTAGCTGCTGGAAATCGTGTAACACAGGAGTCATAAAACAACCAAGAAGCTGTTTAACTTCTTTAATTTTCTATTGTCTAGGCCAGTTTTCTTTGCCAATAGACAAACGGCAGCTCTATGAGTTTGATATCAAAGTTCCATTGCTTGTGGCGAGGACCAGGGATAAAACAAACCAGACAAACAAGGTAAGAAAGAAGTGAAATCAGAGTATGCATTTGCTTGTAACACCACTTCAGTTATCAACTTCAGGTAGTAATTTCTCTTGCTGCATATGTATGTGTCAGTGACATGGAGTGGTAGAAAGTGCAAAGATACCATTCTGAAAACTTGTGTGCTCTTGCTTGAATCAGTAAATATACGTAATTGCAAGCTACAGAAGTAAATTAACTGTGAAGAACATCTTCCAAAGACCCTGGCATTGCTTTTGAGTATTACAGGGTCCATCAGCCAGGTACTTAAAATAGAGCAGTCCCATTGTTTTATATTAGGTTCTGGTCACAGAATACCAGGTTGGAAAAGACCCAAGGATCATCTGGTCCAACATTTCTAGGTGGTAGATGGCCCAGCACCCTGTCAGGCTGAGACTAAAAAAACTGACAATATAGGGGAATCAACTACTTTTCTTGGGAAGTTATTTCAGTGTCTAACTGTCTCATTGTCAAAATTTTATTCTTCTGGATTCCAGTGGGAATGTCCCCAGGAGTAACTTGCACTATTGCCCCTTGTGACTCCTCATAAAAAGGGAGTCTCTGTTGTTCTGGTATCCACCTTTATGTACTGGTATGTGATAAGGTGTCTCCTAAGTCCTCTCAAGGCTGAACAAACCCAGTTCTCTCAGCTTTCCTCCTGGTCTTCTGAAGTAAGTTCTCCGCACCCTGCAGATGCTTGTTGCAATATTGACCTGGGTCCCACAATTCTGGATATCGCAGGCTATGACTTGAATAAGACCCAGATGGATGGGATGTCACTATTGCCACTGTTGGTAAGTAGACAAAGAGATCACTGGTAATTCTTGCAAGGGTTATTCTTCACAGAACAGGTCCATTGAAAACTGAAATTGTTACCCTGATGTCATTTTCTCATGTGATCTTCACTGCTTACTGGAAAAAAGAGATATCTATCTTCATAAGCACTGCAACTTTGTGGTAATTTTGTAATAGCTAAAAAATATGACAAAACTTTCTAATTGCCACTTGTAATTCCTGCTTTTAAGTCTGATATTTTTTTTTCACTTTTGTATCCTTTCTCCCCTTTTCCGTGGAATTTCCTAGCATAGACATAGGAGACAAGCAGACTGTTCTTAAATTTTTAGTTTGCATCAGTTTTCGGTACAATAGTGTTTCCCCCTTAAACTCAGTTAAAAATGCATGTGGTCATGAAGTCTGACCTTACCAGTAATTGAGCAGAAGTCTCTTTAAAGCAGCTTGTAGTTGATCCTTTTAGTTTTAATTAAATTTAGTCTATAAATTGAATGCAGCTTACTTGGAAACTAGGGGATCACCCAGATTTAAAACAGTACTTTGCTTTTAAAACTTTGTATCTAAACCTTAAGCTGTCTTTAGACAGAAGCAGGTAAAAGGCCTCTAGTTTAAACTGATGGAAGCTCAACTGTGAAACTCATTGTTTGCTCTATATGCCTGTGATGATGCTGTATATTAACTCTAAGCTTCCCTCTCCCTCTGCCTTTTAAAATGCAGCTACAAATAGAGCAGCTTAAAACTTAGTTGCATCTAAAGCTGTTTATTTTCTTATGCCAAGAGTATCTTTTTCCATCTGTGCAGTAGTCTGATACAAACCAAAGAGCAACATCCTTGTTACAGGCATCTTGTCTGTAATATGGTAGCACTTGCTGTGTGGCATCTATTTGGTATTGCCTCAAGTCTTTATAGATTTGAGGACAGTATTTTGAACCCTCACAAGAAGGTGTACTAATACTTTTGGAGCTGGATCCTTCTATTCTAACCTAAGGCTAAATATTAACACTGACTCAAACTAAGGACCATGACTGCCTTGCAAGCAGTGGGCCCCATTAGTGTTACACCAGCTGTAGAGAATTCCTTCAGTTTCACAGTGCAGTGGGTACTAATCATGTTAACTCTTGTCCTAGAGAGGAGACAAAAATGTGACATGGAGATCAGACTTCCTGGTGGAGTATCAAGGAGAAGGATACAATGGCAGTGATCCTACTTGTCCTGGCTAGGACCTGGAGTCACAGTAAGCAAGACAAGACCTGTTAATAGAAATAGCTGCTGTAGTAAACCTGTTCTATAAATAAACTCATGTTACTTGGTAAGTAGGAGCCAGGTCTGTAGGTCCTGTGAAGCATTTCAGGATCAGAGGGAGATAGCCATGCAGAACTGCTATGTCCATAACACCATACACAACACAGTCAGTCTTTCAGTGTGCATTTATAGGGCCTCAGGCTGGAGAAATAGCAGGAAGGTTTGGGTTTGGCAAAGTGTGTGACAATGATGGCATGTTCCTTCTAAACGTCCAGTGGCCTTCTTGCACAATTCTACCTGTGACTACTAAGTCATTAGCTACTTTATGAATCAAAGCAAGCTTCCTTGAAGTAAAGTGTTCCATTGGGGGTGTCCTCAGTGTTGGTGCTGTTATTGTAGGTATGTACATAGCTTCCCAGACAAAGTGTGCTTAATCCTGGTGAGTTGAGAAACGACTTTATCTTATTTAGAAAAGGTGAGCTTTAGCTAAAAATCCCCAGTGGACACTTGAATGTGTTAGACTAAGGTCCTGGTGTTCATCAGTTGATGGCAGTTTGCTTGAGCTGGTACAGACTCTAGGAAAAGGGTTGCTCTCATCTTTTTTGCTCTGAAGTTTTTGTTCACTCTCACTCCACAGCACTGCTTCCCAGACTGTGTCTGTGAGATTCCTATAAAACACATGCTTGTGTAAGGACACTGTCAACTTCTGGGACCGCAGTACTGTGAATTTGATGACCGGGAGGTAAGTCTGTTCTGACTAGCAGATGTCAACTGCTCACAACTGTGAGTGACTGTCTGCACTCTTAT
>CM037632.1:9421879-9469388 GCA_015227895.2 Colaptes auratus | reverse complement strand
ACTGGAGGGGAAAGGGAAGGAGGGAGAGAGAGAGGTGAGGGGAACTGAAGTAAGATCCTCTGAAAGGGGTTTTCTGTGTTTGTGTTCTTTCCTGTAAATTCTTGTAGAAATTGTAAATACTGCATATTTTCTATATATCATTGCATTTCATTATTGCTTGTAAAATACAGCCTTCATTTGCTTCTTGACTGGGTTAGCTGTGCTTCTGTGGGTGCAGGTGGATTAAACCATCTCACCACTACACCATGGGAGGGACATTCAAGATTTAATGACATGAAGATGTGTATAAATAAGAATACCCACAAGTTAGTATTGGGAAACAATATCTGGTAGCAGTGAACTATCATTTCTCTCTGTTATAAACTGTTCAACATTATGCAAGCAGGGAAATTATTACCAAATAGGGACAGAAAGCACTAAGGATCATGAAATAAATATTAAAGAAAATTTAAAGTATATAGCACATATTTTTTTAACTCCATAATACTACAATAACCTTGTTACAAACCTTCCAAGGGCAGGATTCATCTGTCTTGCCTGCAAGTAAGAAAGAAAAAGAAAAACGTGGGTTTTCAAATGCATTTAGGCTGAATGTTCTTCTAAACAGTAGTGAACTCTTGAATTATATTGTGAATTAAAGTATGTTTCTCTTAGCATTCTTCTTTACTCATGTTACTTCATTGAATTTGACTGTATTTTTCATGTCACTATTGCTTGTCTGCTACATGCAAATGCTGAGATGAAATACAATGTTCCTGGTGTGCTCCCTTAAAGTTTATGATTAGCTGGGGTCACAGCTGATCAACTCCCTTGTTCATTGGACTGCTCTTCAAGAAACTCAAATATGTTAATGACTGTTACATCTACTTTTTGCAATCAAAATCACATTGATTAATGAGAGATACTTCTCCTCTATTGCCAGATTACCTACAGAGCTTTATAATTCCTTTAAACCCTCCTTTTATCTGCTGCACATTTAATAAATGCAGCTAAAATAACAGAACGGACCCGATTATTTATCATTGCCACACAAGGACTGGAAAGAGCCTCCAGGCAATGCATTTTTACTATCTCTTTGGATAATAAAGCATTCATACAGTGATGTATTGACTTAACCTCAACATGTCATTAAGTAACCTTTCTTACAGTATGTAAAGCCCCTTTCTAAGACACCATAGAGTACGCTTTCAATGTGCTACACACGACTTTAGCCACATGATTCCCATAAAGATCAGAGTTCTGTGAATATTCATACAAACTTTTAAGGTCTTGATCAGTTATGGCAAAAAGCTTTATAGCTGAGGTAGCATTTTCAAACCCTAGGATGCTTCCTACCTATGTGGTTCCTTGTTTGATTCTTGCTTACATTCTTTTCCAAAATAAAGAGCAATAGTTCCCTCTGCCTGCAGATTTCTTTTAAATCATAAAATGGTTTGGGTTGGAAGGGACCTAAAAGAGCATTTAGTTCCAACCCCTTACCAGAGTCAGGGACATCTTCCACTAGACCAGATTGCTCAAGACCTTGTCTATTCTGGCCTTGAATGTCTCCAGGGAAAGGGCATCCACAGCCAGCCTGGGCAACTGTTCCAGTGATTCGCCACCCTCACTACTCACTCTCCTATGTTGTAGTGTGTAGTACATAATTATTTTTTGTAGTAGGATATCATTATTAGAACAGACTTTATTAAGGGCAATTTGCCAAAACAGTTGCCCAGCCCACAACCAGCAGAACAGCAGTAAATTCAGTATTCTAACATCTTTTATGAGTGTTTACTGATCTGTGAAATATAAAATTATCCAGGGAAAGAAAGCGGTGCCAAGAATTTCTTGCCTGCTTATATGACAAACAGCCAATGGTCTGCAAGACAGATCTACAGACTTCTGCACCAAATAAAGTAAACAATACCAGCAAAGCAAAAAAAAAACCCCTCTCTTGTTCATGTGCAGCAGGGCTCATATAATAGACTAAAATTAGGGTTTTTTCACATTAGCAGTGTGGCACCATATTTGGAAGAGTCTCATGGAAGCAGAGTTTCATTCAAAAGAAACCATTTAAATAGATTGCTGCCTCAGCACTTTATCTTCAGATGAAGTAGTCTCCATGTAATACCTAAGAAAGTGATAGGAGAGAGACTGACTTCCAACAAAGGCTGTCAATATTGAACCCTATGGCTCATAAGAGGTACTAAAAGTACAGTCAGACGTTTGCATATATTTTGGGAGGTTCATGTGATTAAAGACTGAAGAATGTAGCTTCTAAATATGTTTAGCACTAGTAATTTGGCAAATAAATTAAGGTTTGACCTACACAAAGTCTTACTTGAACTCATCTAAAATCACAGAGTTATGAGAAATCCCTTCCTTTACCTCCCACCTACACCTTGATCTTGAATGGCAAACAGTAACTGGGTGCTTCTGTTTGTCACACAGGATGATTTTAAATCTCTGATGATATTGGATCAGAATAGCACAGAGTTTACACTTAGTATATGGGAGAGGATGCTGGAAAGGATATGAAAAGCAACCTGAATAATTTAGCTTGAGTTCAAGAGTCTAAAAAGTTGGTAAGAAAGGATACATTTGCTCTTTTCCTAGGTAACAGAATTTGAGAGCATTATGTAATTTGTGGTTGTGGCAATTCCTGTCTCAGGCTATAATGGAATATGCTTGAAAAAATGGCTGTCAGCCTAACCTATTTTCTTCCATTCAGCCACAGCAGAAATCAGCTCTGCCTTATTTTGTAATGAAATTAGGTGGTGGAGGAGGGAGTCTTTTAAAATTAGTCTTTCGTTCTTTTCTTGCAAGATGGTTTTAGTTATTTATGAATCTTGAATGCATCAAGGTGTCACTGACAACTAACAGCTTTCTTGTGTCTGCACCAAAGAGTTACAGTGCATTTGCACTGTTGAGGTTGTTGGAAGTCAGTCAAATACACGTATTTGAAAGCAGAGGAGCGTGATCCAGACTTTAAATGTGAAAAACAGCAGAGCATGTACAGTTTAGCCCAGAGTGTAAGAAATGGAAAAGTTTCCCTCCTGTCCCCACTTGCCTGAGAATGTGCAGATGTAAACTTCATCAAAACTGGAGGAGAGGGTGGTGGAATTAATGCAATTGTATAATACTACCAGATAAATGGACA
Organism: Colaptes auratus; assembly: GCA_015227895.2. NCBI lineage: Eukaryota > Metazoa > Chordata > Aves > Piciformes > Picidae > Colaptes > Colaptes auratus. Next base: position 9,466,249 of record CM037632.1, on the reverse strand, counting down.
CCCACATTTTGTATTTTTATTTTAAAGAGAGGGAAATGGCTTTTTTTTGTGGTTTTTTTTTTAAGTGGGTCTGAGAGAGCACCTGGTGAACAAACTTCCATATATAAATCAATAATAAAAATAGTTTGTTGGTCTGGCCCCACACCTGCAAATCTTGACTGAAATGGATGAAATAAATGGAAATTTTTAAGTACAGGGGAACAAATTAGTTCACTATCAACAACACTAGTAAAACAGTAAATCAGATGAAAGTAGTTAAAAAGAAGCCAGGATGGTTCAGTGGCAACTGGTCCCCTGTGAGAGTTGGATTATCCAGGAGAAGGGAATGAAATAAGGATTTTAAGTGAAAGCGGTTGGAAAAGAAGAAGATTGCAGGCATCAACAAAAGGAATCTCCTTTAAAATAAAATCCACATTTTCAGGCAAAGCTGGTATTCTTCATGGCAGTAATATCTCCATCCTCAATGGAAACCTGTAGTACAATACAATACAATACACCAGGTGGAAAGAGACCTTCAAGATCATCGTGTCCAACCATCAACCAATCCAACCCACCTAAACAACTAACCATGCAGCCAAGCACCCCATCAAGTCTCCTCCTGAACACCTCCAATGAAGGTGACTCCACCACCTCCACGGGGCATCCATTCCAATGGGCAATCACTCTCTCTGTATAGAACTTCCTCCTAACATCCAGCCTAAACCTGCCCTGGCGCAGCCTGAGACTGTGTCCTCTTGTTCTGGTACTGGCTTCCTGGGAGAAGAGACTAACCTCTGCCTGTCCACAACCTCCCTTCAGGTAGTTGTAGAGAGCAAGAAGGTCACCCCTCAGTCTCCTCTTCTCCAGGCTAAGCAACCCCAGCTCCTCAGCCTTTCCTCATAGGGCTTGTGTTCCAAACCCCTCACCAAGTTCAGTACTTATAGTCAATCCTTCTGCTGGTTTATGAGGATGCGAGTCTGCCTTAACCCAGCTTCAGGCATCATTTCTCCCAGGAGTCACTCTTTTCACTGTAAAATCCAGGGAATTTTGATCTCTCTGAGTTTTCAGGCTGAAGAAGAAGATTCTCCTCTCCATGGTGTCGCTTAATCCTTTCTTAATCTTCCTTTCCTCTTCAGCAAATGACAACATCAATCTCATCTTTCTCTAATTCCTCACATCTAATAAAGCAAAAGACTCTTCACAGCTAGTTAACAGAAGTTTCATGCCAATCATCTCCTTTATACCACCTAGTGCCACAAGGCAGAAACTGAGTTGTGCAACACTCCTCAAGGACACATCCAAGAGAGATGGGAGTGTACATGGGCTAGTTTGATCTGTTCAGCACCCAGCTCTTCAGAACCAGACTTCTGAGCAAAAATTAGCAGCAGGTTACTGGTAAAATTCTAGGGTCAGATAAGGTGGGCTGCCTGACACAATCTATCCTGCACAATCACGCTGCCAGCTATAGCTCAGCCACCTGCATTTCCAAGAGGTGAAAGGAGCCTGAATTTAGATTGCACCTTTCCTTATATTTATGCTGGAAACATCATGGCTCCTTTTAAAAGGCCCTAGAGTCATGTGATATGTGAGGCTTTACGGAGCTGGAAAAGAAGCCCAGGCAGACTGAGCACAAATGACTGCATTCTGATGACACATGATGGGGTTATAAACCCAGTTTTCCCCTTGAATATGTCCTAAAGGAATCAATGGATAACAGCACAAGTAAGAAACTGTTAAAAGTAAATACTTGGTTTGTTCTCACAGGGATATACAGAAATTTGATGCCAGGAAAACAAACAAAACAGCTTTAGGATTTTTCTTTATCAGAATGCAACAGAAATTTGGAACTCCTGCCCTTGTTTTTGCTCCTCTTTCAATTCTCACCATGATTCCTGCTATGTTTTAGAAATGTTTGCTCATTCCTGATTGCTCCATAGATTCCAGATTTTGATAGCAGCTTTCCCAGAGACTGATAAGCTGTTTCCTGCAATCATATCTGCTTCTGGCACTGTTTCATCTGTATCAGATTCTCTTGCCTTGTAACTTTTTAATTTTAGGAATTTTATTCCTTCATCCCTTGATCTCCTATTTCCAGCAGGCGTTCTCAGTTCCATAAATTTCATTCAGATGCATTCATCTTTTTATTGTCTTCTCTGTGTTTCTTCATCTCTTTCCTACCACTCAAACCATCAGTTGAAGACACATCTTTCACAGGAGAAAGATATCTTCAGCTCTTTATTTATGGCATCTTGCAACATGTGGGTTTTGCCCCACTAGAAGTGGTGTACTTTGCTCATCCAGATTACAAATGTTCCTAAAGGGCTGGAGAAAGTAGGTCTTTGATATTAATTTAAATACTGAATGGACTTATCTTGACAGAGGATAGAAAAGCTGGTCACAGCAGAGTGACCAGTCAGACTGACCTTAATGATGACTAGTTGCAAAGTGGAACACCCCTTTAGCACTGAAGTCTAGATTTATTAAGAGGGGGAATATAGCCGCTATGAGGACTTAATTTTCCATCCTATGTTGTACAGACCTGATTCTGATATTTTCAGTTGCAAAGCTCAACCAGATAAATTATAGCTTGTGACTAACATGACATTGCCTCCGGGTCGAGGCAATCCCAGGCACAAATCCAGGCTGGGCAGGGACTGGCTGGAGAGCAGCCCTGAGGAGAGAGACTTGGGGGTGCTGGTGGACAAGAAGCCAATATGAGCTCTCAATGTGCACTTGCAGCCTGGAAGGCCAATCAGATCCTGGGTGCATCAAGAGAAGTGTGGGCCAGCAGGTCAAGGGAGGTGATTCTCCCCCTCTACTCAGCCCTGGTGAGACCCCACCTGGAGTACTGCCTCCAGTTCTGGAGTCCCTATTACAAGAGGGATATGGACATGCTGGAACTTGTCCATAGAAGGGCCACAAGTATGATCAGAGGGTTGGAGCACCTCTCCTATGAGGACAGACTGAGGGAGTTGGGGCTGTTCAGTCTGGAGAAGAGAAGGCTCCGACGTGACCTCATTGTGGCCTTCCAGTATCTGAAGGGGACCTACAAGAAGGCTGGGGAGGGACTTCTCAGACTATCAGGTAGTGATAGGACTAGGGGGAATGGAATGAAGCTGGAGTGGGGGGGAGATTCAGGCTGGACATGAGGAGAAGGTTCTTCACCATGAGAGTGGTCAGCCCTGGAATGGGTTGTTCAGGAAGGTGGTTGAGGCCCCATCCTTGGAAGTGTTTAAGACCAGGCTGGATGAGGCTCTGGCCAGCTGATCTAGTGTGAGGTACCCCTGCCTATGGCAGGAGGGTTGGAACTAGCTGATCCTTGTGGTCCCTTCCAACCCTGACTGATACTATGATCATTATAAGTTTGGGGTTTTTTAGTCTGAAAACAAGCTCTTACGGTAAAGCATAAGGAATAAATTTCACAGATATTAATTTTGGTGGGTTTGGTGGTGTGGTTTTTTTTTTCTGACATGCACAGTGATTATTTTTGTATGCCAAATCACAGATTATTTTTTTTTAATAACCAATGATTGTTGAAGGAAATTATTAACATTTGTAATTGCAAATTTCCTTGAAATTAAATTTTACAGGACTGGCACTAGAGCAGTTATTATAGACTGCAAGAATGTCTAACTTAAAATGAAAACTATATTATCCCAGTTTCATTCCTTAACTTTAAGTCAATTTCCTATGCATGTAGTTCTTCCATGACAGCAGCTCTGGGTATGCTTCTGTCACAAATGTATTACTCCTTTACGTGCTACTAATGTCTTAATTGCATGGCAGTAGCAGAAAACAAGTTCAAGACCGTTAGACAGTAATTTGTGACAGCACAAATATCTTTCATATCAATAATCACATTTAGCTACAAACCACTGTGGTTTTCAATATCTCTTGAGATGAGGTCTAATCTCTTGAGATGAGCTCGTCCTCTTATTAAAATGATTAGCATTGAAAGTTTTAGTATTCAAGAAAAAATTGTTCTATATTCTCTCCAAAAGCAGAAAGAAGGGAAAATAACACCCAGCCCTTCTCTTCCTCTGCTTTTGATCAGAATTTATAACAGTACATGCTGCACAGTGTATTCTTATATTCTAGTAGTACTTATGGTGATTAACAACAGAAATAAGTAATTATAGGATTCTTGATCTGGTTAGAACATTTTGAAGTCTAAAGGACAGCTTTATAAATTATTTTTTCTTGTGACAGTGTTTGAAGTTATATTCTAACTTTAGACTTCTAAGAGACTAAAATGGGAGAGAGAGTAGGAGAACGGCATGAAATTCTGTTCCATAATCAGAAACGTAATTTAAAAGGGATTAAGACTGGTGTGACATCTACTCCATGTAAAGAAAGCAAGCTAAAGCAGGCCAAAGGAAAGCTCTTGCTTAACTTGAAACCCATACAGCAAATTCCACTGATAGAGAAAGCCTCAGCATATTCACATATTCACCATAAGGCAAAAAATATTACTATGTGCAATATATAAAACTTTAGTTGGGACTGCCTTTTACTCACTTGGTAAGGTGTTACCAAAAACTCAATCTCAACTTTACTTAAAGAAACACCTCTACACCTGAGTGCAATTAAGTCTGGAATATAAAGTTCGTCGTTCTCCTAAATGATATTTTCAAGAAATTACTCTGACAGTGCTTTGAGGCACATACATTTCAGTTTTTACTAGAGACAATCTAGGGCAGAGCCACAATGATTAAAGGAGTAGAACATCTCCTTTATGAGGAAAGACTGAGGGATCCAAGGCTCTTTATCTTGAAGAGGAGACTGAGGGGTGACCTCATTGATGTTTATAAATATGCAAAGAGTGAGTGCCAAGAGGATGGAGTCAGGCTCTGCTCGGTGATGCCCAGTGACAGGACAAGGGGCAATGGATGGAAGTTGAGGCATAGGAAGTTCCATGGAAACATGAGAAAGAATTTTTTCACTGTGGGGGTGATGGAACACTTTAACAGGCTGCCCAGGGCAGTTGTGAAGTCTCCCTCTGTGGAGATATTCAAGACTCATCTGGATGCATTCCTGTGTGATCTGGTATAGGTGATCCTGCTCTGGCGGGGGATTAGACTAGATGACCTTTCGGGTCCCTTCCAGCCCTAACATTCTGTGATTCTGTGAAAATAAACCCAAACCAATGGCTTTCAATCTTCAGAGATTAGGTGGGGAATATAATTCTAGAGTTCCATTTACCCTGCTTCAAGATAGGGTTATCATGACCTAAGCTATTTATGACAAGAAGAACGATTTCTATTTTTAAAAAATCTATTTAAAAAAATTGGGTTTGTGTTTATTATAGATAAGTTTTGATAATGTTTGACCTCAGATTATCATCAGTCTAGGAGATCTATTTTTGTCATATCCATAGTGAATTTTCAGATACAGGAGATACTACTCATGAGGTAAGGAAGTCCTATAATAATGACAAACTGTCCTGGTTTGAGCTTCCAGCTCAGGACACAATGTAGATTTACCCTGAGGGAGTAAATAAAAAAACTTGCACAGAACTGGAAGTTAATATCACTAATATTTGCAAAAGTAGACAAAGTACAAAAGGTGTTAAGGTAAAAGGAATATGGACCCCGTGGAGTAGGCCCCACTATGCAGAACAAAAACCATCTCCTGGCCAGCAAAGCCTCCTGCGCACACAGCCACAGCAAAAGCGGGAGCCAGCAGAGCGAACTCCAGAAGTTCTGCTTCTTAAATAGAGAAGATGCAGGAAAAGGAAGGAATAACACATTACATTACCAGTGCCTCCCTCTTGGGTCGGACTTCCATCTCCCCGGAGGAGCTCCACTCCATGGTAACAGTTAACCTTAATCTACTTCGCAAACTAACAACGATTAAAAGAGAAGAATTCGTTTTGGCTGCATCTGGAGCTATAAATACAGGGATTGTTGTGTGAAACTGATATCCTCTAAATTATCTAAATCTCAAATCTGAGAATTCAGGCAGAATACTCTAAGGTTTTGGCTTCAGTACAGATTTTAAACATAACCCTTAGACAACCTGGAACTGAAATTCCACCATTTCACGTGATAAAGTGGATACCTATTTTCCAAAAACAAATCCTTGAGGATCAACTTTCTCAGATTTTCCAGACCTAACTGATACTGTGAAATTCCATGCTTTTAAACACTCTGAGATACAACTAAACTCAGGATGCTTTAGAAGTCTTAAGATTAATAAATTTAATCTGATTAGACATATTTAGTGCAACCTTTTTACTTTCTATTCATTTTTTTTCCCTGCCTATTAATCATCTCTATTAAACAAAGTGGTTTTAGCATTTGCCTAACATTTAAAATGACTAACATGCTGTGAGAATAAACCACAGGCTTTGAGTACTATACCTTATTTCAGGGTTTTTTTAAGAATAAACACAAATAATGATTATAAATGATAAAGCCACCATATGACACCACATTTATCTGCAACAGCAAAAACTATATTTTATGCTAGTATGTTATTGTGGTTTGGCCTGAGACCTAGTTTAGTAATTGGTAAATGTGTCTTTTGGAACTAGTTCTTGGCCTTGAATGCACATTACTTTGTTCACCAAATTAAGATTTCCTGCTGGGAGATTGGGTAGTTTCAAACACGCTTTACCGCCTTAATGGCTATTGCCAGATTCAACTCAGACACAGAGGAAAAGTGAAAGCTTCCACTGTACATAGTGTAACGGAAGGTATAGGCATTGGAAGGCCATTTGAACCTGTAAAATTAAGGCATTTAAGCAAATTAGTAGGTCAAAGTGCTGGTGAATGCTTAACTCTTTAGGAAGGAAAACCTTCATTTTAGTAAAATCAGTATTAAATATTGTAGACTGCTGTAATTATAACTATTACCCCTGGATACTTCAATCCAGATTTAAATGTACAGTTGTATGCATTCCAGAATAGGGAATTGGACCCAAAGCTTGACAGCACCTCTGAAACTGCCCTTTTCCTTGTAACTTTTGGCAAATCACTTATCCAAAAGTATGTTAAAAATCTCCTTACCTATGCCATGAGTTTTGAGGCAGTTTGTCTTCTAAAATTTTCTAGCACTTATATTTCAGTGTAATATAAATGATGGGTTACAAAGGCCTTAAAAATTAGTGTCCTTAAAATGTTAGTTCTGAGATTCTTATTTTTAGCAAATTTTTTGTGGTTTACATTTTATAGATGGCTGCTCAGAAGGCTGTAGAAATTGCTTCAGAATGATTGATTGGTCACTTCTAAATATTTACTTCTGTTGTACATTTTATAGTACACTTGTCAAAATTTCATACAGTAAGTAGGGTGTGGATTTCTACTGCATAAAATGTGTGCCGGTCCAAATGCTTTGAAGAATGTTTTAAGTCTGAGTCTATCAAAATCTTTTTTTTCTTTCCCTGCACTGCACCCATTATTCCAGTAAGAAATCTTTTATTCACCATCATTTTTGCTGAAGGTATAAAATATAACTTCCTAAAGAGTGTGCAACGGAGTATTTTGTTTCAGCATCTGTTAAATGTCAGTTCAGAATTTCAAGGGTAGAGAACTGTGCAATCTTGCCTCACAGAAGACATCAGTCATGCAAGAGTGAGACCGAGTGAAAGGGTTAGCCATTCTTGGCTTGCATTGTATCTGATTCAGGCGTGCATGACCCATTGCCATCACTGCTGTACTTGTGCCAGCTGGTTCCCATTATTAAGAAAAGCAGCATTGCATGCTGAACGCATAACAATAAACTATTGTCCTTTTGCTTCTAAAGGATATAAATATACACATAATAAAAATAAGGTCACTCCAACTTCACATCTCATAGAGAACAAATAATAGCTTATCAGGCATACAAATGGAGCCTGGATAGGGAAGGTTCCCTCGCAAGGATCAAAGGTATTTTCTTCCCTGTGTTATTTTGCAAGGGGATATGGGAGAGGTAGAAGTTTTACACTTCTTACTCCATTCAAGTGAGCTAATGTCAAGAGCAGATATTCCTGAATAGTGAAGGGGAACTTTCTGTCACATTATATGTTATCACTCTGTTTTGACATCAGATAGGCTGAGTTATATTTAATGCTTGGAGAAAATAGTCAGAATCTTTGATAAATAGGATTTCCTGTCTCCTTTTCACTGATTTCAACCCAGACACCGTAAAAAATCTGGACTCACAGCAAACAATAAACTCTTCTAATATCTCCATCAGGGAATAATAAAGTCAAGTATGTATAAAAAGATACCCTTTAGCATACAAAAGCATAGAAGCATGTGAACTTATACAACAACCAGTAGATATCTCATTTTGAGTACATTCACATATTGACACAACGATGCATGCCAAATGAAACTCTCGTGAAGCTTGGAACTCAATAAGACAGTGAAATAAAATAGGAGAAACAACTTCCTGACGTCGGGATCAAAATCACCATGTTCTACATGGAATTGCTGTGGAAGGGTGAAATCCTAGATAAGATACTTTGATATCTAGGAAAATAGTTGAAGTAACACCATTTGGCATTTGTCGAAGTGTTACTGTTTTTGTAGTGACTTTATCCATGCAAGACATTAGAATAGAATAGAATAGAATAGAATAGAATAGAATAGAATAGAATAGAATAGAATAGAATAGAATAGAATAGAATAGAATAGAATAGAATAGAATAGAAGTAGTTAACCAGGTTGGAAGAGACTTTTGAGATCAAGTCCAATCATCCAACACTATCTAATCAACTAAACCAACTAAACCATGACACCAAGCACCCCATGAGGTCTCTTCCTAAACACCTCCAGTGATGGTGATTCCACCACCTCCCTGGGCAGCCCATTCCAATGGCAAATCACTCTTTCTATGAAGAACTTCTTCCTAACATCCATCCTAAAACCTCCGCTGGTCCAGCTTGAGACTGTGTCCTCTTGTTCTGGTGCTGGTTGCCTGGGAGAAGAGACCAACTCCCACCTGGCTACAACTTCCCTTCAGGCAGTTGTAGACAGCAATAAGGTCTCCCCTGAGCCTCCTTGATTCTCCTGGATAGAGGAATAATAGGTATGGATGAAAGATTTTTGAACCTGAAAAAAAGTGGGGGGAAAAAGTGCAAATAATTGCAGTGCACAGAAATGATGTCAATAGTCCATTTTGCAAAGTGCACATCCAGTTTCTCATATCTGTGTAACATTTTTGGCCACACAGGGTGCTATACTCCTTTTATCAAATCCATGATTGAAACATGGTTTAATAAAAATGACGTTTCAAAAACGAAACAGATTTTCTAATAGTGGTTTGATGTGATGTTGATTGTTTCGGCTGACATTACTGTAAAAACTGCAGAGAGATTCAGTATCTGCTCATTATGCTGATAACAGTTATGTCCACATATTGAACTAATCTTGTATCTTTATAGCCAAGATTAACACAGCCTAAGCCAGAGGAAGTGAATGAAGGAAGCTGAAAGCTCATTTGTGTATTCCCACGATTACGAGATGATCTCCTGGCTAACCATTTCTTCCTGAATCAGGAGGTCTGTATGATCAGGCATAGCAGACTGATGGCCATTTCAAACCTTTATCTGAGAATTCTAGGCAAGAGTCCCAGCACTCAGAAATTGAGCTGAAGTCCCTTAGCTGGGGCTTCATTTAACATGTGATGATTCTTTTGATTATTCTGAGCTTATCAGATTTCTGTGGCCAGGAAGAACCATTGTAATGATCTTGTTGGCCCTGAAGTAAAATGCAGGTCATTGAGCTTTGTCCACTGATTCCTAGGATCTTGTGTTTGAACTAGAGGGCTTCAAAGACAGTGGTACTGATTGAGACTCAAAGTGATAAAGGCAAATAGGAACCAAAGACTTTGCACTAATGTCACTCCAAGGACAAGTCCTACTTTGAGCTGCTTCTTTACTGAAACATTGGAGAGAGGAGGGGAAGGGGAAGAACAGGAAGAAAGGGAAGGGGAGGTAAGGGTAGAAGGTAGCAAAAAGTCCAAACTAAAGTGTGGATTATGTAAGATTTGAGTTTAATAAATACATCTATGTATTAATATTTTTATTTCACAAAGCATTTCCTTTTATTTACTTTTTCAGCCTAAGACCAGTGTATCAGAAGCTAGTTTACTGATCACTCTCTGTATATATTCCAAGATAAATATCTTGGAATTTGTTATGACTTGCCATAACCTATCCTCTTAGAAATGCCATGTGCTGCACCCAAAGGTAAAGGCACAAAATGCTAAAATGCTTGAAGTTACAGGAAGAATAAGAAGTGGGACAAAAAGTTTTGGAACAAAATAACTGCATATAATTTTCTGTAACCATAATGACTATAATAACTCTTCTAATTAATAAAGAAAGAAACCATCAAAAACTCCTGGCAAAGTCTTGCACATGCATTTTTTTTCTAATGACTCAGTTTTAGAAAGTTTGGAAGAAATTGGAATAAATTTAAATGCTGAGTTGGGAGCTTCTTTTTTTTTCCCCCAGATATGTGCTTTTTGCATTATTGGAATATGTTCTGGATAATAACTCTTTCAGAAGTATAGATTGATACATTTTGACATAGTTCTTTCTCCTGGCAGGACTTTCCAATAATCAAATAAACCCAATGAGTTTTCTTTGCATGTACAAGATGGCAGTCTTGATAACAACACTGACAAATGTGCAGCAAAAGGAAGAAGATGTCATCTTGAATTTTTCCCACATTCCAAATTAATTCTAGAAACTAGTTTCAAATCCCTGTTATTTTTGATGTTAAGTAGAGCACCATTAAGAAAGAAATTTCAAGTCCCTTTGGCCAAAAGTAGAACAACTACACAATGTCTGTCCTGTTTATGAACTCTGGTAAAGACCAATGAAGCCTTCAAGCATTACCTTATATATTTTCCCAGATGTTCAGGACTTTATTTTATGTCTAAAATTTTCTTGCTGTTTCTCCCTTCTTTCCTAGTACCTGCTAGAAAATTAGATCTTGGGAGACATAGTAGGAAGACCATACTTTCACACACAGAATCACAGAATCACCAAGGTTGGAAGAGACCTCAAAGATCATCAAGTCCAACCTGTCACCCAAGACCTCATGACTAAACCATGGCACCAAGTGCCACATCCAATCCCCTCTTGAACACCTCCAGGGATGGTGACTCCACCACCTCCCTGGGCAGCCCATTCCGATGGCTAACGACTCTCTCAGTGAAGAACTTTCTCCTCACCTCGAGCCTGCATCCCCTGGTGCAGCTTGAGACTGTGTCCCCTTGTTCTGGTGCTGGTTGCCTGGGAGAAGAGACCAATCCCCTCCTGGCCACAACCAGCCTTTCCTTTGACTCTCTTGATATTTTCCTCACATTTCATACACTGGAAACACATTGTAGACCTATCTCAAAAGTTATTTTGGAACATTTCTAGTCCCTAAGGATAATAGAATGTATGAAACACAGTTAAGTAGAATTATCACCTTGAACTGGGAACTAAACACAGTTGGGTAAGAATACAGCCTGCAGACTTCATCTAGTCTCTGATACAGTAGAATCCTTTAAGAAAAGCCTGAATACAACAAGAGATTGTGTGCATTAGATGACCTTTTCTTTTTTGGAGATTTGAGTATTCAATTGTTCAATACACTCAGTATTCAATACTGAGTATTGAATATGTTACTTAGAATGAAAAAAAAAGAAAACCACAAACCCAAACAAGCAAAAACCCCACAACAAACAAATAAAGACACCACAACTACATAGTGTGCAGACTTGGATTAATTTTCTTTTTTTCTCTTTTTTTTTTATGTAAGGGAGAGATTTTTTTTTCCTTCCCAAATTTACCTCTGAGTATTGTAAATAGTAATCTCTGCAAGTCTCTCATTATATGAAAACAGTTTGCATATGAGACTCATCTAATGGAAAAATTTTGAGTCCCTCCATCCTATAGAATCATAGATTTATAGAATGGTTTGGGTTGGAAGGGATCTTCAAAGGTCATTGAGTCCAACCCCCTCCCCGGCAGTGAGCAGGGACATCGTCCATTAGATCAGGTTGCTCAGAGCCTTGTTAAGCCTCACCTTGAATATCTCCAGGGATGGGACCCCAATTACCTCCCTGGGCAACCTGTTCCAGTGGTCCACTGCCCTCATGGTGAAGAATTTCATCCTAACATCCAATCTAATCTCCTCTTAGGTTTCAAACCATGTCCTTCATCCTATCACTCCGACCTATAAACAGTCCCTCTCCAGCCTTCTTAAACTCATTTCATGTGCTGGAAGGCTTCTATTAGGTATCCCTGGAGTCTTCTCTTCTCCAGGCTGAACAACCCCAGTTCCCTGAGCTGGTTCTCAAAGGAGAGGTCTTCCAGCTCACTAATCATCTTTGTGGCCCTCCTCTGGACCTGCTCTCTCAGGTCCATGTCCTTCCTGTGTTGAGAGTTATGGATCAGGACACAGTACTCCAGGTGAGGTCTTGTCAGAGCAAACTTATTGTTCCATCATTATCCTATAGAGACTTCCTTCCTCGAAGATCTCCAGGCTTCATGCCTTGAACCAGTCTGTGCAACACTTTCCCTCAACTTGATGCTCATGGAAAAAGGATTGTGGGGTTTGGGTTGGGGTTTGGATTTCTTTCCCTCTGGGCTTTTGGTTTGGCTGGATCTTTTTGGACCTTTTAAGTACTTGGCACTGAAAGAAACAAAGCAGTAATTATGTTGCAGGCCACAGGCACCAGGGACTGTCCAGAGTAAACAAGAAGCAATGTTGTGCAGGGCAGACTCTGCCAAATAGAAGCCACAGATCACATTTTTGGAGTACTAGATATAGCATGTAGATGGGGGCTTTTCCTTTAATTAACTCTGGTGGCAACAGAGGATGACCCATAAAAACTTGGACATCTGTGATGGGAACTGGTTCCAGTACAAAATAACTATATTTAGATGTCCAAAATTCTTTTGCATTCAGATAGATGGATTCAATGTAGTGAGGACAACGCAACTGTCAAACTGATCAGGTGGTCCTCTTTGCTCTGAATCCTTCTGCTACCTTTTAAAAACCTAATGTCTTACTGAGGTGAATTCCAGGCAAACAACTCATTTTCTATATGGAAAAGAAAAAATATTTTGCTTTCATTATTTGACTGAATTGACAGTAAGTTCTGAAAATCTGAGCGATGATCAATATGAGAATCTTGACAGCACTGTACAGTTCAAAAATGACAGAAAAGGACAATAAGGACAGAAAAGGAAGAACAGTATTTCATCATAATTCCATATAAAAGCAAATTGTTTTCTATGTCCAGTTGTCCCTTGGATTTCCAAATTAAATCTCAGGACAATTCCCCTTAACTGCAAAAGAGACAGCACAGTGCTCTGGGGTGCATTAAGAAGAAGGTGGACAGCAGCCTGAGGGAGGTTCTCTTCCGGCTCTACTCTGCCCTGATGAGACCTCACCTACACTATTGTGTCCAGTTCTCAATTCCCCCAGTTCAAGAGGGACAGAGATATACTAGAAAGTGTCCAAAGGAGGGTTACAAGGATGATTATGGGATTGGAGCTTCTCTCCTATGTGGAAAAAAGAAGACTGAGAGGACATCTTATCAATGCATATCAATATCTAAAGGGTGGAGGTCAAGAGGATGGGGCTGCGCTATTTTCAGTGGTGGAAATGGGTACGAACTGGAATGCAGGAAGTTTTGCTTGAACTGAAAGAGAAAATTCTTTAATTAGAGGGGGCTGGAGTACCAGCCCAGGCTGCCTAGAGTGGTTGTGGTGCCTCCTTCTCTGGAGACTTTCAAAACCACCCGGACATGTTCCTGTGCAACTTGATCTAGGCTTAACCTGCATTAGCAGCAGGGGTTGGACTAGATGATCTCCAGAGGCCCCTTTCAAAAGGTACCATTGATTCTATGATTCTGTGGTTGTGCCATAGACAAACATTCAGTTAGCTACAAAATGAGAAATCCAGCTTGTTCTCTATAAATCTTCAAAATTCATTGCTGGATTTTGCTTAAATGACAGGATTGAAATCTTCAGCAAGACACTGGGATAAGTTTTCAGCTGATGTTAAAACTATCTTCTGTGGGCTACTTTGTAGCTAGACATTGGTTATGTGTTTACATTATTTCTTAAAGCACTGCTTTATGACCCATATTTCAGAGGAGCCCATGTCTCTATGTTACCGTGTCCCATTACATACCTACAGACCACAGAGACTTAGTTCAAAGACCTTACTGAAATCTCTTGGTTTTATTCTCTTAATATATTAATTTAGCCTCTGCAGATAATTAACAACAAGGAACAATGGGTACAAGCTTGAGCACAGAAGATTTCACCTCAATGTGCAGAGAAGCTTCTTTACAATGAGGGTGACAGAGCACTGGAACAGGCTGCTCAGAGAGGTTGTGGAGTCTTCTTCTCTGGAGACTCAAAACCCGGCCTGGATGCATTCATGTGTGGACTACCCTAGGTGATCCTGCTTTTTGACAGGGGGATTGGACTCCGTAATCTCTGGAGGTCCCTTCCAACCTCTTAAGTACTGTGATACTGTGATATTTCCTAGGTGCTAATTTGAATTAGAGGTATTAGGATGTCTAGCAATAGGACAAGGGGGAATAGTTTCAAACTGTGACACAGTAGCTTTAACTGGATTTTAGGAAGAAGTTCTTCAGTGCAAGAGTGGTGAGATTCTGGAACAGGCTGCCCAGGGAGGTTGTGGGTGGCTCCTCCCTGGGGATGTTCAAGGCCAGGTTGGATGAGGCCTTGAGCAGCCAAGTCTAGTTGAGAGGCGTCCCTGCCCATGGCGAGGATGTTGATCTCTAAGGTCCCTTCAACACAACCCATTCTATGACCCTATGATAAGGTGATATTAGAGAAGCTTTTTTTATTTGTGTAAACTATAGCTACAAGAAATAAGTTGACCATTTCCAACTTTTGCTGTCATTATGCAGAACCTCACAAATAGCATTTCACACGTAGAACATATTCAGAACTTGCGTATATACAAAGTAAGCAGCTGAGACTGGTATCCTTAAGGCACTCACAGAAATTCCTGGTTTAGTTTTGGCTTAATGGTCAGCAACAAAATTAAGAAAAACTGCCAACATCTTAAGTAGTGTTCTATGGGGGCAGGGTCAGAGATAATGTCTCATTCAGTAAGAGCTTTGGGTTGATAGTTGACTGAGTGTGAGTCAGCGGTGTGCCCAGGTGGTGAAGAAAGCCAGTGATATCCTGGCCTGTATTAGAAACACTGTGGCCAGCAGAAAAAGGGAAGTGATCATCCCCCTGTGCTCAGCACTGGTGAGGCCATACCATTGTGTTTGGTTCTGGGCAGCTCACTACAGGAAGGATACTGAGGTGCTGGATTGTGTCCAGAGAAGGGCAACATGGCTTATGAAGAGCCTATAGCACATGACCTACAAGGAGCATCTAAGGGAGATGGGGGTGTTCAGTGTGGAGAAGAGGAGGCTGAGGGGAGACCTCATCAGTTTCTACAACTACCTGAAGGGAGGTTGGAGTGAAGAGGGGCTAGCCTCTTCTGCTTGATGACAGGTGACAGGACTAGAGGTAATGGTCTCAAGCCGTGCCAGGGAGGTTTAGGCTGGATGTTAGGAATTATTTCTTCACTGGAAGGGTTATCAAACATTGGAATAGTCTGTCCAGGGCAGTGTTGGAGTCACCATCCCTGGGGGTGTGCAAGCAGCCTGTGCATCTGGCGCTTAGGGACGTGGTTTAGTGTTGACCCTTCGGTGCTGGGTTGAAGGTTGGACTGGATGATCTTTGAGGTTTCTTCCAACTAGACATGTTCTGTGTTTCTGTGATTCTGTGAATAATTAAGGCTGGTGAGAGGCCTTGAGCACAAGCCCTGTGAGGAGAGGCTGAGGGAGCTGGGATTGTTTAGCCTGGAGAAGAGGAGGCTCAGAGGTGACCTCATTGCTCTCTAAAACTACCTGAAGGGTGGTTGTAGCCAGGAAGGGGTTGGCCTCTTCTCTCTAGCAACCAGCACCAGAACAAGGGGACACAGTCTCAAGCTGCACCATGGGAAGTTTAGGCTCGAGGTGAGGAGAAAGTTCTTCACTGAGAGAGTCGTTTGCCATTGGAATGGGCTGCCCAGGGAGGTGGTGGAGTTACCATGCCTGGAGCTGTTCAAGAGGGGACTGGACATGGCACTTGGTGCCATGGTTTAGTCATGAGGTCTGTGGTGACAGGTTGGACTCGATGATCTTCGAGGTCTCTTCCAACCTTAGGGAAACTGTGATACTGTGATCAAAAAAATCTGAAACTTGGAAATGGCTTTTTTCTTTCTATATACAGTGTATGATTAGATTTTTGTTCTGTTTATACACTGGAATGGTTATGTGATGACACATAGTCCTCAATGCAATGTTTACATCAGAAATCAGCCAAAAACATTGTAATTCTAAGTGGATGATAGCATTTTAGTAAATTTAGCTACACAAATCATCTGAGGGATTTGGGTTTTCTGCTTTTCTTTTCCAGATTTGAATTTGTTGACTCATAGGCAAACTTTGATGGTCAATTTTTGTTTAGCTATTAAGAAATCACAAAGAGTTGCCTCTTCCCACTGGAAATCCATCAGGTATTCATTCCAGATGTTTTTTTTTAAACTGATTGAAATATGATATTAAAGATACAAAAAAAAACCCCATTAATTGATTAAATAAAACATAATAAAATCTTACAATAAAATCCAACTTTCTTGGACACCATTTCCAGCTGCATATCAAGTTACTTGTAGCTGTTTCAGTAATATTTCACAGATCTTTGCAATTACTTGCAGAAGTCTTTTTGACACTTTTCAGATTTGGGTATAAAACCCATGAAATCATCTCAATGACAAAAAGACAGTAAAGATGTTTTACCAATCAATGATTGGTAAATAGATTGAAATATTGTCCCAGTTTTTACTGTGGCAGAAGCTAAGCACCTGCTTAGTAATAAGTGCCTTTAAGCCTGCATTCTCCACCACTTTTGCCTTTCAGTATCCCAAGGGGGCCTACAAGGAAGCTGGGGAGGGAGTTCTTAGGGTGTCAGGTAGTGATAGGACTAGGGAAATGGCGCAAAACTAGAAATGGGTAGATTCAGATTGAATGTTAGGAAGAAGTTCTTCACCATGAGGGTGGTGAGACACTGGAACAGGTTGCCCAGGGAGGTGGTAGAAGCCCCATCCCTGAAGGTTTTTAAGGCCAGGCTAGATGTGGCTCTGAGCAGCCTGATCTAGTGTGAGGAGTCCCTGCCCATGGCAGTGGGGTGGGAACTAGATGATCTTTGAGGTCCCTTACAACCCTGACAATTCTATGACTTTATGGTACCTCAGAGAGATGCACATTTTCGTTTTCCTTCTTTCTTTTTACTGTTGGAAAGAAACACCTAGGCAAAATTAACTGAATAAAGCCTTCATTCAGAATTCAATAGCCAGGGTTGTATTTCCCATCAAGATATCAATGTATTAGTTGCAGAGTATTTACAGTATTCTAACATACAACAGTGAGTAATTATGGTACAGTGCTATAAAGACAGCCACAGGCAGTAATGTGGTAGAGTACACAATAACAATTGCTATCAAAATATCTTTTCATAATGTAAAAACCTAGAGGTCTTCTCATTCCTACTAAAATAAACTTGCAGCTGCAGTGTATTCTGATTATAGTTTCCTCACACAGCCAGCCATTCTAGTCTTAAATAAATAGTTTTAAACACACTGGTAATATACTCAGTGAAGTGTTTTCTAGCAAGAAAATTGTATATCCTTGGAGTTAAATGTGACCTTTCCAGAAAATTTCAGGGTGTTCCTGGAGGGTATATCTCAAGCTGCACCAAGAATGATCTTTTTTCATTTCAGTCTGAAAAGTTTAGAGGTGAACTTTGTGTATACTGATAATAGCACATAGAAAGTTCTACAACTGCTATATGAAATATGAAGGAGTAAGAATTTCTGCTGGCTTTTCATTAGTACTTCTCTTGATTATCTTTTCTCCAGTGGCCACTAGTAGATTCTTCTAATTCACTTTAGGAAAAAAACTGGTTTGGAATCAAATTAAGAATGGACAAAGATGAACAAAGCCTTTATTTAGGTTATTATTTTTAGTGCTGCTGATAAAAAAATATCCTTTTTCTTTTACAGTCTGTCACAGGTGAAAGAAGTCAGTTGTCCTCTTGTGAATTTTATTGCATATATTTTAAAAAATGTTTATGACTTATGCTTAACTTAAATATTTGAGTCAAACTTCAGACATTTCTTAAGTATCACTCACTCCTTTTCTTCCTTAATAGCAGCATTCTGTCACCTCCTGTCATGGGTTCAGCTGAACCGTCTGATGAATATTCAGTGCCATGTTGATGTCATGCCAGCTTTAAAATGGAATTGCTGGCTGGAGCAAAGTATCATGGAGCTTGTAGTTTGGAATGAAACACGAGATGCTTCCTGATTCTGGGGCTGTGGGACTTTCTTCTGGTTTCTGGCTTAGGGGTGTTGCTCTCTTCATTTTGGCTGGGTTGGTTCCAGGGTTGGGGGAAGGGGAAGTCATTTCATTCACCGGCTTATGCAGCTACTTCTGCTTTTGTTTTCTTGTGCTAAATAGCTAAGGTAACTGTACATTGTATTAATACAATAATACAATACACACCAGGTTGGAAGAGACCTTCAAGATCATCACGTCCAACCCATCAACCAATCCAACCCACCTAAATACAATACAGTGCAATGCAGTACAATACAGTACAATACAACCCACCTAAACAACTAAAAAACTAAACTGTGGCACCAAGCACCCCATCAAGCCTCTTCTTGAACACCTCCAATGAAGGTGACTCCACCACTTCCACAGGCAGCTGATTCCAGTGGGCAATCACTCTCTCGGTATAGAACTTCTTCCTAAGATCCAGTCTAAACCTGCCCTGGCGCAGCCTGAGACTGTGTCCTCTTGTTCTGGTACTGGCTGCCTGGGAGAAGAGACCAACCTCTGCCTGGCTACAACCTCCCTTCCTTTAAACTCTTTATCTCGACCAAGGGCTTTTTGCTTTACTTTCCCTCACAGTCTTTGTGTGGGAGGCTTGGTTGTGAGGGCGAGAACCAGGACACCTCCACAGAAACTGCAAATACAAGACAATAGAACAGGAATGAAGCCAACCTGTTGTTAAACCAATAACAATGTCAACATTCTGTGTGAGATATTTTACAGCTGTTGGAAGGTGATATTAAATGTTAAGGAGAAAAAAAATACTCATTTAACATTTTTGTCATATCTGTCACATATTTTTCTGAAGACTTTATGAAGCATCATATAACAGGTGAAGAATTTTCTGTTATTACATAGTCAATATTTCAATGTCCATTTAAGAAATGCAAAGTTTTGGTATAAAACAGTAGTGCTGTTTTTCATTAAGTGGAGAAGTGCTCCAAAAATAATAATTAACTCCTGCTCTCATTCTTCATTTTCTGTGTGTATTAGTTAAGGTCTCATATGAGAATGGATATTTCAAAATGCTCTAGAGAGCCTTAAAGTTTTACAGGGCCAAAAGCAGCAGTCGCAGAAGTACTCAGCAGGTCTTGTCACTATAAAATGAAGAAAGTGACTGTCAAACTCTCACAAGAGAAACTGGCTCTTCACTTGCTTTTCCATTCCCCAATTTGAAAGGTTTTACCAGAAGTGGATGATGAGAAACTGCAGAGGTAGACTCTGAAAGACCCCACACAGCAGGGTTCTAAGCATCTTTCCAGTCAGTGAAATCTTTCAAGCAGAAAATGAGACTTGCTTACAACAGGCAGTCAAGACAGTGAAATTTGAGGAAAGCATCTTTTACTGAAGGATGAAAAGACAAATGAACACTCTGGAAGCTGTAAGTATTCCTGTGTAGGGTACTCTTCCTAGCTTTTTCCCTTTTTACCAAGAGACTTTACCAAACAGAACCTTTTGTTAGTGCAAAATTCTTCTAAGAGTAACTTAATAATAACTATGATGGCATGATTTTGGAGGGAAAGTGATAGATATCTGATTTCAAAAATGAACAATGTAATTGGATTTTTTTACTCAGTCTGAATCAGGCAAGCATTTTGAAGCAGCCATCTTACAGTGACCAAAGATGAGATCTCACTGGATATTCCTATACTGCATGCTAGAGGCAAACCCAAGTCCAAAATTACCTTCCACTTGTGTCTCAGGAAGGATATAGTTTGCAGAGCACTGGATCTAATGGCAGAGCATGCTGAGAAGTTCAGGAACCAGCATATCCAGAGCTGGTTGAAGGACTGGGTCCAGATGGCAAAGAATACGTGTGTGAAGTGTAGTTGGAGGCCAATAATTAGCAATGTAGCCCAGATCAATAAT
This sequence comes from Colaptes auratus, assembly GCA_015227895.2. NCBI lineage: Eukaryota > Metazoa > Chordata > Aves > Piciformes > Picidae > Colaptes > Colaptes auratus. The sequence continues at coordinate 9,445,990 of CM037632.1, read as the reverse complement.
GTGTCCAATCCTATTCAACATTTGGATGATGTGGCAGAGTGCTCTCATCAAATTTGGTGTCGATACAAAACTGGAAGTAGTGGCTGATATAAGGGAGGGATGTACTGCCATCCAGAGGGACCTCAACAAGCTGACAGCAACCTCATTAATTTCACCAAGGAAAGATACAAAGTTCTGCACCTGTGGGGGGAATTACTCCATGCACTGGGAGGTGCTGGGGGCCATCTGGCTGGAAAGCAGCTTTACAGAAAAGGATGTGAGGGTCCCAGTGAACATCAAGCTGAATGTGAGCCAGCAATCTGCCCCAGTACCGAGATGGTCTAATGTTGTTCTAGGCTGCGTTGCCAGCAATATGAATGTAGTGATCCTTCCTCTCTGTGCCCGACTGGTGAGGCCACATCACTCCAGCAACCAGCACCAGAACAAAGGGACACAGTCTCAAGCTGCACCAGGGGAAGTTTAGGCTCGAGGTGAGGAGAAAGTTCTTCACGGAAAGAGTCGTTCGCCATTGGAATGTGCTGCCTGGGGAGGTGGTGGAGTCACCGTCCCTGGAGGTGTTCAAGAGGGGATTGGATGTGGCACTTGGTGCCATGGTCTAGTCATGGGGTCTGTGGTGACAGGTTGGACTCGATGATCTTCGAAGTCTCTTCCAACCTTTGTGATACTGTGATTCTGTGATCTTGAGTGCTGTGTCAGATCTGGACTTCCTGTTAAAAGAGAGGTAAGGAGGTACTGGAGAGAGTCCTACAAAGGGCCACAAAGATGGTTAAGGACTGGACCACCTCTCCTATGAGAAAAGGCTGAGACAGATGAGATGTTTTAGCCCAGAGAAATAAAATCTCAGGAGGGATCTCAACCATGTTCACAAATAGCTCAAGAAAAGATGGAAAGAGGATGAAACCAGGCTCCATGAACGTCAGTTTAAGTGACTTGCGAACTACTACCTAATATGTCCCCAAAAGTCTTTGAACTTTGTTGCAGAAGAAAACAAAGAAAAATCATATCCTAGAACTATAAGGAGTCATAAAATTCAATTAACTGATGATGTGGAAAGAGACTATCAATTTAAAAATACTAATAATAGCAATCTGAAGTCTGTGATAAGCTCTCATAATTGTTCAATTCAGTCTGGTACTTCTATAACTTTAGTATTAAGCCTTCATTTTTGTTTTTCAGACTTCTTAATTACAGAACAGTTTATTATCAAATTATCAGTTGAATACAGAGAATTAAAGAAATGAAAGATTTATCATGCCAAATGAAATATTAGCTCTTCTTTCCAGTCTTACATTGAGGTTAAGACCTCACAGAAACTATTCAGTTACAGAAAAGAGCACAGAATTGTAGAATACCAGGTTAGACGTGACCTCAGGGACCATCTGGTTTCATTATATTGCTGACCTCAAATAAACAATAACATTGAGGAAGATCCTAGGGCTTAAAGAACACACCCTAAATGTGTGCCAAGTCTCAGTCAAATAAATGTCCTGGGGCAAAGTACAGAAATGTTATTTCTGATACCTTTCTGCAGGGCTGCTCTCAATTTCATCTTCCCCCAGCTTGTACTGATATCAAGGATTGCCCCAACCTAGGTGCAAGACCTTACTCTTTGCATTACTTAATGTCATCAGATTCTCCTCATCCCTCTGCTCCAGCCTGTTTAAGTCCCTTTAGATGGAACCCAGACCTTCAGTCTTATCAACTGCACCACTCAGCTTGGTACCATCACTGGAGGTGTTTTTAGGAAGAGACTGGATGGGGTGCTTGGTGCCATGGTTTAGTTAAGATAGTGTTGGATGATATGTTGGACTCGATCTCAAAGGTCTCTTCCAACCTGGTTTATTCTATTCTATTCTATTCTATTCTATTCCATTCCATTCCATTCCATTCTATTCTCGTCAGGCTGAGGTCAGAGTGGCTGGAGAGCAGCCAGGCAGAGAGGGACCTGGGGGTACTGGCTGGTTGATGGTAGGCTGAACATGAGCCTGCAGTGTGCCCAGGCAGCCAAGAGGGCCAATGGAATCCTGGCCTGCATCAGGAACAGTGTGGCCAGCAGGAGCAGGGAGGTCATTCTGCCCCTGTACACTGTACTGGTTAGGCCACACCTTGAGTCCTGTGTCCAGTTCTGGGCCCCTCAGTTTAGGAAGGATGTTGACTTGCTGGAACATATCCAGAGAAGGGCTACAAAGTTGGTGAGGGGTTTGGAACACAAGCCCTATGAGGAGAGGCCACAACCAGGGAGCTGGGATTGTTTAGCCTGGAGAAGAGGAGACTCAGGAGAGACCTTCTTGCTCTCTACAACTCCCTGAAGGGAGGTTGTGGACAGGCAGAGGTTGGTCTCTTCTCCCAGGCAGCCAGCACCAGAACAAGAGGACACAGTCTCAAGCTGTGCCAGGGGAGGTTTAGACTGCATGTTAGGAGGAAGTTCTATACAGAGAGAGTGATTGCCCATTGGAATGGTCTGCCTGGGGAGGTGGTGGAGTCACCATCACTGGAGGTGTTCAGGAGGAGACTTGATGGGGTGCTTGTTGCCATGATCTAGTTGTTTAGGTGGGTTGGATTGGTTGATAGGTTGGACACGATGATCTTGGAGGTCTCTTCCAACCTGGTTTATTCTATTGTATTGTTTTATTGTATTGTATTGTATTGTATTGTATTGTATCTGCAAATTTGCCAAAGGTGTCCTGAATCTTGTTTTCTGTACCACTGATGAACATATTAAACAGCACTGGTTCCAATACTGGTCCCTTGAGGGACACCACTTGTCACCCATATAAATTATTACTCATTATATATGATTTTTTATTATTATTATTATTTAATATCTGCCATCATTTTAAAATTTATTCTTTATTAAAAATCCTTTCTAATTAGTCACTCTTGTGAATGTCATAAAGGGATTTTAGTTTTGTTTTAACAGTTTATAATTAAAGTAATAATGTCCCAAGCAATGTCTTGCAATAAGATGCCCTTCAAGCTTATAAAATAAGGCATTCTGGCTTCCTCATCCCCTTAGGGTGAAACAAATCCTAAGCTACCAGTAGCTCACATATTGCAAGTTGTTAAAGGTATCCTGTGAGGTATCAGACTGCTCTTCATCAGACAGGTATTTTCCTACCTTTGTATCTGCTCCTGTTTACCCATTATTGCCATACTTACAGTGTGTTCTATATTGTTGCCCTGCTCCACTTCACCTTCTAGCCACACTAAATAAAAACTCAGGAGGTCACATAATTTTAATGTGAATGAAAAATTGCAATGTGATGTAATAACTTATGAATGCTAGAAAACATTGTGCTATATTATCGCTGTCTACAACTCCCTGTAGTTGTAGCCAGGAGGGGGTTGGTCTCTTCTCCTGAGCAGCCAGCACCAGAACAAGAGGACACAGTCTCAAGCTGCACCAGGGGAGGTTTAGGCTGGATGTTAGGAAGAAGATCTTCACAGAAAGAGTGATTGGCCATTGGAGTGTGCTGCCCAGGGAGGTGGTGGAGTCACCATCACTGGAGGTGTTTAGGAAGAGACCTCATGGGGTGCTTGGTGCCATGTTTTAGTTGATTAGATGGTGTTGGGTGATAGGCTGGACACAATGGTCTCAAAGGTCTTTTCCAACCTGGTTAATTCTGTTCTATGTATTACATCTCTAAATCTTGAAACAGTTTGGGTTTCAAGCAAATTTTTCATAGTATATTAGCTATGGTTAGGGTTAGGGTTAGGTTTAGGGGTTTGTGATGTTTTTCAATTTTTACAGGCACCCTTCCTTTTATAAAGAGACAACTGACTTTAATGCCATTTCGTACTTTACAAACAAGTTTTCTACACAGGTGAAGTCCCTAAGACTTGAATTTTGAATTTAAAAAGGTAAATTTTTCATCTTCATATATAAAACCTTATAATGAATGCCTTAAGGGTGTGTGCAATGGGTGCTTTTCATTTACGTGGGTCATAAAAAGCAGGCAGAAAATTTTATGAAAATATGTTTTAAATGGACCATTATGTCTGAACAGAACAATCCCTGTGCCTTGAAATTGTTTTCTTGTGCATCACGGGAAACATGACTCTTGCAATCTCCAAAGAAATGTAAGCAGTGGAAAGATATTAATCCATCAGGAAACCTCAGCTGCCAGAGGTGAAACTGGTGAACTTGTGTCTACATGAAGTCATGCATTTTCAAGGTGACCTTGGTCTGAGACAACACATTTTGCTTCTTTTAATACAATAATACAATACAATAGAATAAACCAGGTTGGAAGAGACCTTCAAGATCATCGCGTCCAACCTATCAACCAATCCAACCCACCTAAACAACTAGACCATGGCAACAAGCACCCCATCAAGTCTCCTCCTGAACACCTCCACTGATGGTGACTCCACCACCTCCCTGGGCAGACCATTCCAATGGGCAATCACTCTCTCTGTATAGAACTTCCTCCTAACATCCAGTCTAAACCTCCCCTGGCACAGCTTGAGACTGTGTCCTCTTGTTCTGGTGCTGGCTGCCTGGGAGAAGAGACCAACCTCTGCCTGTCCACAGCCTCCCTTCAGGTAGAGAGCAATGAGGTCACCCCTGAGCCTCCTCTTCTCCAGGCTAAGCAACCCCAGCTCCCTCAGCCTTTCCTCGTAGGGCTTGTGTTTTTATTTTTTTCCTTCCTGTCAAAGAAAGAGTGACAATCTTACAGTGATCTTATTTTGTGCAATGATAAAGAATGCCTTCTAAAATTCCCTAGGCTTCCTCTGGAAAAAAGAACATCACAAGACATGAAAGGAATTCATGCACTCAAGCATCTGGACTGTGCAAATTCTTTTTCACACCAGAACTTGTGCATATGTTATCACTTCTGTGTTAAAAGTCTTGGAGTGTTGAGAGCAGTTACTTTACTGTAATCAACCAAATATGCCTTTTTTTTCAGGGTGAGACAGTGAAAAAAAAAAAAACCCACCCAAACAACAATGCTGAAAAGTAGTTTATAATGTCACCTTGAGTATATTTAATTTATGAAGTCTAAGACATGGAAGCAGTTGTAGACCTGGGTAATGTTGTGGATGGGACCCCGCTAATGCTTAAGGTAATAAAGAGAACACCCTGATATCTTGCTCCATCTCTCCAGGGTATAACAAAAATATCTGGCATTTTTTCTGATCTCCACAAAGTCTTTACACCTTCCTTTTAAATGGTTTGGAAGTGAAAACTGCATGAGATGATTTGATTTCTGTGGAGCATTGGACTGTCTGTGGTATGGGTCTCAGTCATCTGTGGTAGACAACATCTGTTATGGGTTTAACTGAGTTAAATAAATACTCTGTTCTCTCATCCTCCCCTCTGTTACTAGCACTGTCACACTGAGCCAACACACACACATATACAAATACCTCTCCTAACCCCTATATCAAGGGGAAGGCACAATTCTTTACCATGAGGGTAGTGGAACACTGGAACCTGTTGCCCAGGGAGGCGGTTGGGGCACCATCCCTTGAGCTATTCAAAGTGAGGCTGGACAGATCTCTGGGCAACCTGATCTAGTTGGGGATGCTTCTGCTTGCTGCAGAGTGGGTTGGACTAGATGACCTTTGGAGGTCCCTTCTAACCCAGCCCATAACACTGTAACAATCCTCATGCTGTTGATTCTTCTCTCTCTTAGGAGAAAATAAATAATGTGACATGTAAATAACAGATGAGATATACTAATGGTGCCACTTAGTGCACTCTTAGAAACAAGTTCTTTACTATGAGGGTAGTGGAACGCTGGAACAGGTTGGCCAGGGAAGTGGTTGAGGCCCCTTCCCTGGAGATATTCAAGGTGAGGCTTGATGAGCCCCTGGGCAGCCTGATCTAGTTGAGGGTGACTCTGCTGACTGCAGGGAGGTTGGACTAGGTGACCTTTGCAGGTCCTTTCCAGCCAGAACCATTCTATGATTCGATGACGGTGGGCACCAGCAAACCAATATGAAAAAGATAACGAAGAGTACCTGCTTTTATGAAAAGTTGTGGAAACTCATCAAATAAAAATGCTAAGTCCATAAACACTGCCAAATTGTACACCACGTGGCTGTAAAATATAAGAATGTTCCACTCAAATTTTAAATCTCACTCAAAGGAGTAACTACTACCAACCATTTACATTGCAAGATTTTGAGTGAAGGAATGTGCTGGCTTCTTATGGAAGCTGAACTGCTGCACCTTTACAAGCCTTCCAATAGCTCAACTGGCTGAACATCAGACAGATAGTAAATAGGAATATTCATGTATGCTACATAGCTATGGTTTAAAGATAGTAAGACAGCAGCCAGCTGGCTGAGAAGAGATAAAAGCCAACACAGTACTGCAAAATCTAACCACAGTAACTTAATGCAAAGAAAGTAGATTTTAAGATGTTGAAAAGAGGAAGAATGACTGTCAGGTAGCTTGTGTTTTAAAAAAAAAAACAGAAAAAGGGGGAAAGAAAGAAGTGTGTGTGTGTGTCCTGGTCTTCAAAACACAGGGAACTATGAATATTCTTCTAAAAAATTTAAATCTTAATAAAAACAGCTGAAAGAAGACATCACTAAAATAAATTACAGAACTACTTAGCCCATGTTGACTTAAATGATGAAGCACTAATTCAACAATTAATGCCTAGAAATAGAGGACTAATCAAAATCTAGACTAACTTTCTAGCTTCTGCATCACCATTTCTGATACATTTCACCACAGATACCTTTGCAAAATATATTAGAGGATGTCTTCCTTGCATATGGACTATATTAGGAATATTTCCTATTTTACTATAGAGAATGTTGTGACATTTCTATCAAGGCTATTTGGGTGTTTATCACAATACATTTTCTTTCTGTATCTTTTAAAATATCACACAGCATCACACAGAATGTTAGGGGTTGGAAGGGATCTCAAAGCATCACATAGTCTGACCCCCCCTGCCAGAGCAGGAACACCTATACCAGATCACACAGGAATGCATCCAGATGGGTCTTGAATATCTCCAGAGAAGGAGACTCCACAACTTCCCTGGGATTCCTGTCCCAGTGTTCTGGCACCCTCACAGGGAAAACAATATTTCCTCAGGTTTCCATGGAACTTCCTATGCTTCAGCTTCCACCCATTGCCCCTCATCCTGTCATGTGGCATCACCAAGCAGAGTCTGACTCCATCCTCTTGGCACTCACTTTTTACATCTTTATAAACATGAATGAGGTCACCTCTCAGTCTCCTCTTCTCCAAGCTAAAGAGCCTCAGCTCCCTCAGGCTCTCCTCATGAGGAAGATGTTCCATTCCCTTAAACATTTTTGTGGCTCTGTGCTGGACTCTTTCAAGCAGTTCCCTGAGGTCCTTCTTGAGCTGAGCGGTCCAGAACTGGGCACAATATTCCAAATGCAGTCTCACCATGGCAAAGTAGAGGGGGAGGAGAACCTCTCTTGACCTACTAACCACAGCCTTTCTAAATACACCCCAGAATGGCATCAGCCTTCTTTGCCTGAAGGGCAAATTGCTGGCTCATGGTCAACCTTCCACCCACCGGGACCCCCAGGTCCTTTTTCCCCTTCACTGCTCTCCAGCAGGTCAGTCCCCAACCTATACTGATCCATGGGGGGTGTTCTTTCCCAGGTGCAACACTCTGCCCTTGGCCTTGAATGTCATTAAATTTCTCCCTTGTCCATTTCAAATTAAACAACAGAACATAAAAAATTCTTTTATGCCATTCAGAGAATGCTGAATAATTCAGAGCTAGGAGGGGGAAAAAACCCCACACTACACTGCAAATGCCTTTCCATTACTAACTTCACTTCTAGTAGGTGTGCAAAATATGTTACTAAAAGAAAAAAAAATACTTAAAAGAAATATTTTTTCTCACTTGCACTATCTCAAGAGAGAGTAATTATTTAGGTGAACCAGATGTAGATGTTCATAAAAGAGAAATGGGTAATCAGCCTGAATATTTCTTTGGGAAAAAAAAAATAAGAAAGGCCTACTATATTGCTTAGGAAAAATGGCAGCCAACACAGTGGAAGCTGAACACTCAAACTACAACCGTGCTAATTGGCACCATACAAAATAAAAGTCAGAGATGCTTAGTGTGTATGCTAAATCCTTTTTTGAACTGTGATTTTCAGAATTACTTATATACAGAATTTTCTTTGTAAAGTTTTCTTGAGGGCTTTTAACATTGCCAAGACACCTAAGGCTATCCTTCTGTTCATCCCAGTTAGTTAAAGTAGGATGAAGTGCCACGACCAGGGAGCTGGGATTGTTTAGCCTGGAGAAGAGGAGGCTCAGGGGAGATCTGATTGCTGTCTACAACTTCCTGAAGGGTGGTTGTGGCCAGGAGGGGATTTATCTCTTCTCCCAGGCAACCAGCACCAGAACAAGAGGACACAGTCTCAAGCTGCACCAGGGGAAGTTTAGGCTCGAGGTGAGGAGAAAGCTCTTCACTGGGAGAGTTGTTAGCCATTGGAATGTGCTGCCCAGGGAGGTGGTGGAGTCACCGTCCCTGGAGGTGTTCAAGAGGGGATTGGATGTGGCATTTGGTGGCATGGTTTAGTTATGAGGTCTTGGGTGACAGGTTGATCTTGATGATCTTTGAGATCTCTTTCAACCTTGGTGATTCTGTGATTCTGTGACCACTCTTTGCTCAAATGTTAACTGACATCAGTACAGTGCCTCTGTACTGTACTGTGCCCACAGAGCACGTAGCCAGGGACTGTAGAAGTTGAAATATAATTTTTCTACTACTGGGGATTTTTTTTTAATCCTTTTTTTTTATTTGTAAAATACTCAATTATTAGCATGCTTCTAAAAGGCTTGTGTGTTCCAACCACAACTGAGTCCTCTGGGATCATCTATGCTCTCTGTCATTTGAGATCCATACCACTCCTGTTTTAAGTAATAAAGGTTTTAGTATACTGTAGTAAAGTACAGAAATATTCATGACAGTTCAGATTCCTGAAGGAAACATGTTACCTTGAGCTATTTTTACTTAGTTGTCACTTAACATATGCTGTGTGGCCTGTAGAGCTAACAGCAGAAAACAGATGTTAGCTTTACCTACACCTCTGTCACTACTTCCCCATTTCACCACATAACAATATTGTCCCTGATTTAATCTGAATTTTTCTCAACGTCCTTTTTGCTTCTAAAAGATATTTTTCTTTCCTATTATAACACAGTTAAGAAAAATAATATCAAAAAACCAACAACTCTCTTCTTTTGCTAATATTAATCAAAACTGTTGGATAATTGGACTCTCAAAGCAGGATGAGAGCAGAAATGCAAGGACAGTTCTCTGTAACACAGCTTTTCATCATGCATTTCTTTTACTAATCACTCTACTAATTACATTAATATAATTAGCTTTCCATTTTCAGAAAGCAAGCACCTCTGAAAGCCTACGACCTTACACTTTGTCACATCAATATTTCAGCTTATTCATAACAAAATACCTGTCTCATCTGTTTCAGAGCAGCTCCCTAATTGGGCATTCTTTAATAGATTTTATGCAGCTGTTTAGGTACCTTTCATTACTGTCTATTACTTAAAGAGATCACTCATTGCAGAGGCGTACAACCTTCTCTGGTCTGAATATTGTTCAGTAACAGCTAAATGTAGCAAATGTATAAGTTCAGCAGTAGTTTGCATGATGCTATCACATGAGAAACTTTAGGCAGCTGTGGTGATTTGGCCCTGGCTGCTCAATCACTCCCCCTTCAGGGATGGACATAGAAAAGGGAAAAATATAACAGAGGCCCATGGGTTAAAAATGTAGACATTTAATAGGATGAAAAGCAAAAGGGAAGGCCATGCACAGAAGTAAGAGCAAATTAAAACATTATCCTCTACTTCCCGTCAGCAGATGCTGTCCGGCTGCTCCCCAAGAAGAAGGTCTTCCATATACATAGCAGTTGCTCTAGGGGACAAATGCCATACAAAAATGTTCCCCCTCAGTTTTTTTTTAAACTCAGCTTTCTTATATCTGCTATGATGTCATGGTATAGAATACCCCCTTTGGTCAGTTTGGGTCAGCTGGCCCAGCCGTATGCCCTCCCAATATCTTGCCCATCCCTCAGCCTACTGTTGTGGGGAGAACACTGGGAAAGCACAGCCTTGGCACCACGCAAGCACTGCTCAGCAGTAGCCAAAACACTGTTGTGTTATCAACACCCTTCCAGCTACCACTACAAAACACATCACTATGAAAGATGCCATGGGGAGAATTAACTCCATCTCAGCCAAACCAAATGCAGTAATACCTTAACTTGTATTAGGAGCAATCTTAAAGCTCTGGTTAACTGAATTTGGTGTTCATTCTGTGAATAATGGATTCAAATCATTAATTCCTAAACTAATGGAAAAATCTAAGTTAAGGTGTTTAGCTTCTTTTTCTTTCTCCATATATAACCACATTTTTCCACTACAACACATCATCCCTCTCTTCCTTTTTTTTTTTTTCATGCTGCATAGATTAGCAGTTTTATAGGTCAGTCCAGAGTTGGCTTTGTCTCTACATATCTCTCTTTGCAGCAGCAGGTTTGTGGTGTCTTAAGGCAGCTTTCACTGTAGTTCATCTTCTCAGTCATCCAATTCTGTGTCCTGCACAGATGTCAAACTGTAACGGTTCCAAAAAATTGTTTAAACATATACAGCTTGGAAGGGGGTTGGGGAAGGGGGGAGAGGGGAAATAGAGAGACTCCTGTATTTGTAGTGGATGTAGATTTTCTGTGACAGATAGAGACTGGATATTAACCTTCCCTGTTGTTGGAAAATATTTGTCTCATGTTGTTTTTTTTCCATGACACAGTCTTAAGGTAAAAAAAAATAGATGTGTACCCTATCATCTCATGATGTCAAAATATTGTTTAAAATTATTCAATAGAGTCAGGGGCTTTTTACTATTTGTAAACCATCCAGGTTCAGTATCTGCCTCTTAGATAGATGATATTCAATCTGTTGAGAAAGCATTTGATTTTCTGTAGTTTGATTTTCATGCTGAGAGCAGGCTTGGGATAGCGAACTGCCATTGAGGTGTTCAGCCTGGAGAAGAGAAGACCTCAGAGTGCCCTTCCAGCACCTGAAGGGAGCGACAACACAGATGGGAAGGGACTTTTTATGAAGGCTTGAAGTGATGGGATCACACAGAATCACACAGAATCACCAAGATTGGAAGAGACCTCAAAGATCATCATGTCCAACCTGTTACTCAAGACCTCATGACTACTAAACCATGGCACCAAGTGTCATGTCCAATCCCCTCTTGAATGCCTCCAGGGATGGTGACTCCACCACCTTCCTGGGCAACACATTCCAATGGCTAACAACTCTCTCTGTGAAGAACTTTCTCCTCACCTCAAGCCTAAACCTCCCCTGGTACAGCTTGAGACTGTGTCCTTGACACAGGATGAGGCAGAATGGATTGAAGCTTGAGGAGGGCAGATTTAGACTGGAGATGAGGAAGAAATTCTTTTCCAGTGACGGTGGTGACACACTGGAAGAGGCTGACCAGGCTGGTTGTGGATGCCTCCTCCCTGCAAGTCCAGCTTGGATGAGGCCTTGAGCAACCTGGGCTGCTGGGAGTTATCTCTGCCCATGGCAGTGGGGTTGGAACTGGATGATCTTGAAGGTCTCTGCCAGCCCAAACCATTCTATGAATCTATGAATCTTCACCAAAAAAAAAGCATAGCTTGTTAAGGACAACTATAATATTTCTTGATCTCATTGTCATGAATTTGCTGAAACAAACTACTTGCCTGCTGCAGACATGTGACCACCCTCCTACTGTCTACTTTCATCTGCATGTAAGCAAAATCTCTCTTGTGAACACATAATTAGAGATGGGTTTGAAATTGGAGTTGTGAAACCATGCAACTATTTCAAAATGTCTTGTATAAGGCAAGATTCTTTTGTTCTTCCCTTAAAAAAAAAATCAAAGCAATTGCTTTTCACTTTTCAACCAATGTGAAACTGTTACACTTATGGAAACTTCTTCAGTATTCCTCTAGTTGAATTCCTCTAACACTCTTCTAGACTCAACTCTAAACCAGAAAATGGGAGAACGAGGCAGAGAGGAATTGGACCAAAATGAAGACAGCAAGAGAGATGTGACTGAGATTGCCAAATTTAGGGGAGTTCCCCAGCTGATTTGTTGTTCTGGTCCTCTCATCTTGAAAAGAAACCTGAGACCTGAATCTGAGAAACTGAACATCCCTCAAAACTGGCAGGTCCCCATAAAAAGCTTGGATTTGCCCAATAAGCAATTTCCAAAAAGAAATTATTTTTCTAAAAGAACCCTAACCAGCTGTAATCCTTATTATCCAGGTTTTGCAAAGAGCTTTCATTTACCCAAACCTCAGAAATGTGAAATACCCAAAGAGAGCCCTTTAGCTTGAAGCTTCAGATCCATTTTGTCTGGGCCATTTTTTGGTTTGTCTTACAAATCTGTTCTCTAACTCAACTCCACCCTCTGTTTGTTCCCAGGATGAAATGCAGTTCATAAGACTAAATGATTCAAAATAATATGATTTATATCCATGTAGTCACCTGCATATGTGACATTCCTGTAGGAAAATATCTGTGAATTATAAGCATGGGTTAATAAAGGATTGTGGCTTTAAAAATTACAGCTGTGGCTTTGGAAGCACTACAGTTATTAATTTAACATTAAAGAGAAAATATATCTATACATGTACATATCAGATGTGGTTTGATACATAGAGATTAAGGTTTTGATCAATAATGTGTGGATTTTTTTTCTGTTTCACTGAAGAATCATGATTGATCTCCCCCTGTTTGTATTAATATTTGAAAGGAAAAGCTTTCTCACTGTGAGGGTGACAAAACACTGTCATGAGCTGCCCAGAGAGGTTGTAGAGTCTCATCTGGATTCAAACCCCACCTGGACATGTTTGTGTGTGATCTCCTTTAGGTGATCCTGCCCTGGCAAGAGGGTTGGACTAGATGATTTTTTTGAGGTCTCTTCCAACCCAAACCATTCTATGATTCTATGTATAAGTCTGGGATTGACAAAACTAACAGCTATAGCATGAAGTTCACAACATCCAAGATAATCAGAGTTACTACCTAGGCAGTATTTACTCAGTAAAAATTTATCCACCCAGAACTAGCAGCTGGAATCTACATTAATACAAAAAATTTACAGTAATTAGACTCAGTCCAGTTTGACAAACAATAAAGCCAGGAAATAGATTACTGAATTTGGTTGAATGTTTTCTTTCAGGAGAATTTCTAGGCCATTTACAATGGTAGACATTTGATCAGGATTACTTAGGGCCAACAATAGATGTAGTGATGTGGCCTATATATATTTAGGATCAAAAATTTTCAGATTTTTCTCCAAAGATTAAAAGAAATTGTTAAAGATTTTTTATGAGAAAAACATTTATGTGAATATGCAGCACTTGTGCCAATTCACTCTTATAATTATTCATTTATCTCTTTGTTTTGAACTTGTTTGGTTGCTTTGTAGTTCTATTATTAGAAATGATTGCATTTGTTGCATGTGAAACAAATGTTCATTTCTGCTCTTTGCAAAACTCCTATACATGGAGACTTTTAGTGAACTCAGGCTGGGAAAAGCTTAATTTGCAGTCTAAGATGTATTCAGAATTCTCTGCAGATTTACTTCCTCACTTTATGATATATCTCTCTGTGTACAACAAGAAGCACTTGGACCTGAGAATTTGCTCCTGGCAAACTCAAGAGTTCTTATTTTACACTTAAGCTACACTTGGAGCACCTCTCCTATGGAGACAGACTGAGAGAGTTGGGGCTATTCAGTCTGGAGAGGAGACAGCTCCAAGGAGAACTTATTGTGGCCTTCCAGTATCTGAAGGGGGCCTACAGGAAAGCTGGGGAGGGACATTTTAGGGTGTCAGGTAGGACTAGGAGGAATGGAGCAAAACTAGAGAAGGGTAGATTCAGATTGAATGTTAGGAAGAAGTTCTTCACTGCAAGGGTGGTGAGACACTGGAAGAGGTAGCCCAGGGAGATGGTAAAAGCCCCATCCATGGAGGTTTATAAAGCCAAGCTGGATGGGGCTCCGAGCAAAATGATGTAGTGTGAGGTGTCCCTGCCCATGGCAGGGGAGTAGGAACTAGATGATCCTTGAGGTCCCTTCCAGCCCTGACAATTACATGATTCTATAATTAATAAGGTATATAATTCTTTAAAGGTAACCTGTTGCCTTTCCTTGTAAAAAAAAAAAAAGAAAAAAAGGCAAAAATCCCCACAACCAAAACCACAAAGTTCCTTATTAAGTCATACTGAAAAAAAATCACCAAAAATAAATAATCATTAAAAAATAAAATAAAATAAAATAAAATAAAATATAATAAAATAAATAATTAAAAAAAAAAAAGGATAAACTTTCAAATAAATTTTCATATCAATTGTATCATGAAGTTTACTCCTTAGGAACTGCAATGTAGATAGCTTTAAAAGGTTATTATAAGTATACCCACCATCATGTAGGGCTCGGTTTGGAAATCAACAGTGTGAGGAATCTTTCTCAGGAAAGGTCATGTTTTGTAGAGCTGCTGTATTCAGAACTCCCAAATTTAGCACCTTTAAATTCCCATTATTACACCTGCAGTAAAACATAAGATAGTGATTTGTATATTATTCACAAAACGTTAGTCCAAAATTAAGGGGCTGCCCACCTTCCATCCAGAGAAGAAATCAGAAGCAAGTTTGCAGAAACCCAATTCTTCAGTGTTTAAAATACTTCTACTATAGTCTAGCAACATTCTGTGGTTGAAGTCAGAATAAGAGAGGATTTCTTAGGGTTTTTTTTGTTTGGAGGCTTTTGGGTTTTTTTATTATTATTATTATTATTATTATTATTATTATTATTATTATATTGTTTATTATTATGTTATTTTATTGATTATTATGATGATCATGATTATGATTATTATTATGATTATTATTATTACTCTACAGCATATTCAACATTCCCATCAGAAAATACCACTTTCTGATAAACAGATAAGCACGTCAATATGAAGATACCTTGGAAGGATATCACTAGGTTGCTAAATAGAAGGATGATATTATGATGCAACAAGTACTTAAGAAATCTGAGGCACATGGGTCTGAAATGTAGAGATATGATAAGATTCTCAGTTGTTGCAAGTGCACAATTTCATCATTTTCAAGGAGTCATCTATTCACAGAAATTAGGGATTTAATGTCACAGACGTTCTCAATGGCCATTTTAACACTATTACTCCGGCATTATATACAGGCTTCTTTGTACTAGGTAATTTGGTCTGTCACTTTATTAACTATTGGCAGTTCAAACAGTCAGTTAATTATTAGCTCCTTATAGATACTGCATACCACTGTGCCCATTCAAAATCCTAGCATCTGAAAAGTAGAGGTAATACCAGCACCAACTACATGGACCAAGACTGGTGTACACATAGTAGGCCCACTTCTTGCCTTTTACCAGACCACACTTTGCTGATCACTATCAATGCTTATAATTGCTAACAAAAGGCTGTGTTAAGAGTCACAGCCTCACTAAGTCATTGTAAGCCTGATTAGTCTTTAAAGTGCTTTTCTTGTTGAGCTTTGAGTTCAGAATCTAAGTTGCTGTTTTAGGATAATTTGCACTTTCTCAGGAGTTAGCTACTTTTGCCAAGATTCTCAACTGAAAGTCAATTTTGAGTCCCAGTACAGTAAAAGAACAAAACTATTGTTTATTTCACTGCAAGTAGAGTTTGGCAATATAATAAAGCTGGTAAGAGTAAGCATTTCTCCAGATGATGGCTACAAAGATAAATAAAAACAATAAATACCATACACAGTTCAAGACCTGTTGAAGGACATGCCAAACAGATGATCATACTAAAAATACATTTTCCTAAGACTTCAAAACTAGAGCGGATAGGAAAGAATTTTTCAACACAATCAGTACTAACAATCAGCTCCCAGGGTAAAAAAAAAAATTGAATGCTCAAAGATTGTATGCTGTGAAGCCAATATATGTGGAAAAATTCAGGGAGGTACCATGGTGAGCTACCAAATGGACACTACCAATGACCTGCAGAGTGCATTTCTTACAGCTGAAGGGGAAAATAAATAGAAAATTATCTATCAGAAAGCAGAACAGAACATCAGAATAAGAAACAAGGAATGAAACAGAGTACAGTCTCAAGGTCCATTTTAAATATGAGCACTTCTTGGATTGCTGAGTATGAGCATCCTGTAAACCTCAATGTCCTGGCATCAATTAAAACACTAACTTGAATGACTTTCATTCCACAAGTATGTAACAGTTAATGAACAACATTCAGAATGTTAACTGCATACTACAAGATTTTACTAAAAGTGTGCTGACCTGACGTGGCACTTGAAGCCATGGTTTAGTTAGTCATGAGGTGTTGGGTGATAGGTTGGACTTGATGATCTCTGAGGTCTTTCCCAACCTTATTGATTCTATGATTCTATTCTATGATTTTTAGGTCCCAAAACACAAGCAATGAAATAGTTGATATGTGCATTGCATACTACTTGATACCATGTTATTTTTTGCATGAACTGAAGGTGGCCAGGAATAGTTAGAGTATTTTATCACTTTTCTTTGTATTGATCTAATTCAAATTGAAGTATTTAGAAAACCCAGAAAAGTTCCTTAGCAAGCAAATCATTGCTACATTTCTAGTTCTTTTTTTCTTTCTTATTGGAAAATGAAGAAGAATAGGGGGAAGGGGTGGAAAGACAATAAACCCCTCCTATTCCCCTGGTCCAACCCAAAACCCTCCCTACCAACCCAGCTAATTTTTACTTAGCTGCTCTTTAACACAGAGAAATTCCAGGAAATGCATGTGAGCAAATGGAGCAAGTTGGACTCAATGATCTTCGAGGTCTCTTCCAACCTTAGTGATACTGTGATACTGGAGCAAGTGAAAGAAATTTCTGCCCATGATGTTCAACAAGGGCAAGTGTAGAGTCCTGCACCTAGGGAGGAATAACCTCATGCATCAGTACAGGTTATTGGGTTGACCTGCTGGAATGCAGCTCTTCAAAGAAAGACCTGGGAGTCTTAGTGGACTACAGGTTCACCATGAGCCAGCAATGTGCCCTTGTGGCTGAGAAAGCAAATGGTATTCTGTTGTACATAACAAAGATTGTGACCAGCAGGTCAAGCAAGGTTCTCTTCCCTAGTATCAAGTGATACCATGAGAGGAAATGGCCTGAAAATGCACCATAGGAGGTTTAGATTGAACAGTAGGAAAAAATTTCTTTGTGGAAATAGTGCTCAGGCATTGGAATAGGTTTCCCAGGGAGGGGGTGGAATCGCTGTCCCTGGAGGTGTTAAAAAATGTATGGACATGGCCCTTTGCAAGGTAGTTTAATGGCCATGGTTATGTTAGGTCAATGGTTGGACTTGATGATCTTAGAGGTCTTTTCCAAGATGAATATTTCTATGAGTCTATGATTAATAAAATATTTGCCTTGCATTCCATAATGCATTAAGACATTAAGAGTAATTTGGTTTTTTTTAGTAAGGGAATTTTTTTTTTGACCTTTTTAGATTTTCTTTAATGTTCATGCACTGGAATCTTTTATTTCAATTATTACTGGTCTGAATAAACAAACAGATGCATCTTATATATGTAAATAGTAAAGTATACAGCAAAGTTTACTGCCAGTAAAGTTGAAAGATGCTTTTTAAAGGAACAAAAAGTTCCTCAAACATTTAGCAATGAAACAATGCAATTTTATTGGACTTAGAAGATAATCATAGAATGCCAGGTTGGAAAGGACCCCCAAGGATCATCTGGTCCAACCTTTCTAGGTAGTAAAGTAGTTTAAATGAGATGGCCCAATATCCTGTCTAGCTAAGTCTTGAAACTGACCAATGTAGGCAAATCCACAATTTCTTTTGGGAGATTTTTTCCCATGTCTAAATGCTCTCATGGTGAAAAAACTTCATTCTGGATTCCAAACAGAATCTCCCCAGGAGTAACTTCTACCCAAGAGACTTCAATATGTGTAAATCAAATGGAAGTTTTATCTCCAAAACCTGTACATTTCCCTCCAAAATTTTGTTTTCAACATCAGGTCAAATCTGGTCTTTTATATTGGAACTGGCATGTAAAACTGGAGTTATTCTTCTGAGAACAGAGTTTGATCACCCTAAAACCTCCCTGAATTTGGCATTCTGTGACAGGAGAAGGGGGGGGGGGAATGTGGGCTTTTTTGGTGTGGTTTTGGTTGGGTTTTTTTCCTAGCATGTTTGAGATTGACAGAGAAGCTCATGGGGGTTTCAGAGGCTTAGGTACATCTTTAGTGTTAAAGTAATAGGTATTTTGAGTTTTAGCAATCTGCAGTCAGCTCACACTTGATGGATCGATGGCAATGGCATCAGAAAAAGGTGATGGTGAAATGGACAGAATTTATATAAGCCTACAGCTCATTAACCTGGCAATTGTAGTTCATTTTAACTGAATTAACGGTAGAAGGAATTGGGGTATTCATAAATGTGCATATATGTGTTGCAAGCATGCTACAATCAAAATAACACCACCCCCCAAAAAATATAAGACTGATCTTTTTAACTGCTTCTTCACTAGCCAGGAAAGCCTGTTTCTTCTGTGATGCCAGGAAAGCAGAAATAGAATCCTTCAGTCATTAAAATGGAAGGCATATAACGTTGTGGCTGTCTGGAGATGAAATTGGATTTCGCTGTCTGGGTTCTTCAGATTCCTTTTTATTCCACAAAGCAAATTGCTTTGCTGTTGCTTTGTATTAAACAGGAAAGGATTCAGCCAGCCCAGGTAGTACTAAAAGCTTATTAGGAATCAGACAATGCACTTACCACTGAGCAAAATATATTGGAAGACCAGATCTTGTAAAATACACAATTCATTTTCCCAAACTTTTATGCATGTTTAAGTCTACTCATTTACAGGTCCTTTTAGTTTCTCTGCTGTGGAATTATTTGCACTACTGCTTTTTTTTATTGTTTGATTTTATTTCCTGCCCTTTTTCGATTGTATTGGCAGTTGCTATATTTGTATTGCAGTCAAGAAAAAAAATAAGAGAGCAACTGCAAATGGCTGCTTTTGCAAGAGAACTTTGCAGAGGGACTGTAAGCAAAAGAAAAGTAAAATAACTTTACTTCTATTTGATCTAACCTTTTACTGTGCATTTATCTAATAAACTAAAAATCTCTAGCACTATGGGCAACTGCACCGTCATTTTATCCATTTTATTCTGTGATGCTGACACATCAGTAATTACTATTATAGAATCATAGAATGATCCAGGCCAGAAGGCACATCCACAGGTCATCTAGTCTGACCTCCCCACAGTCAGCAGGAACATCCTCAACCCATCCTCAACTAGATCAGGTTGCCCAGACCCCATTGAGCCTCATCTTGAATACCTCCAGGGAAGGGGCCTCGACCACTGAATCTCAAAGGTTGGAAGAGATCTCAAAGATCATCAAGTCCAACCTGTCACCACAGACCTCATGACTAAACCATGGCACCAAGTGCCACATCCAATTCCCTCTTGAACCCCTCCAGGGATGGCAACTCCACCACCTCCCTGGGCAGCCCATTCCAATGGCTAATGTGAAGAACCCTCTGTGAAGAACTTTCTCCTCACCTCGAGCCTAAACTTACCCTGGTGCAGCTTAAGGCTGTGTCCTCTTGTTCTGGTGCTGGTTGCTGGTTGCCTGGGAGAAGAGACCAACCCCCTCCTGGCTACAACCTCCCTGGACAACTTGTTCCAGTGTTCCACCACCCTCATAGCAAAGAACTTGTTCCTAACATCCAATCTAAATCTTCTCTTCTCTAGTTTGAAGCCATTGTCCCTTGTCCTATCACTACAGGCCTTTGTAAACAGTCTCTCTCCATCCTTCTTGTAGGCTCCCTTCAGGTACTGAAGAATGCAAAACAAGGTATTCCATAAAAATTTTTAGCAGGTAGAAGTGCTGACATATTTTTCTTTTCCATTCCTTTTCTAAAACAATTTATATCTTTCTGTTTTCTCATTAAAAGGACTACAATAGTTGCTACTCTTTATTAGCTCAGTGCTCCATCGGGGCCATCTTTGAGTATATTGATTTCAGGACATGGTTACAAAATCTTTTTTTGCTTCTTAATTCAAGATCTTACAGTTCACCTATGGTACACAGGAGGAAAGGAAGAGCTCCATAGAAAAGTTCATTACAGATAAGCCAAACATACATGGGCCTCAAAATGTAATTCCTGCAGGGGAAGTGAATTGCACAGAATCCCAGGATGTCAGGATGAAGTGACCGCTGGAGATCTTTGAGTTCAACTGCCCCACCAGAGCAGGACCATATAATCCAGTGCAGGTCACACAGGAATGCAACCAGACAGGGCTTGCACAGCCTCTCTGGGAAGCTTGTTCCAGTGAAAAAGTTCTCCCTCATGTAGAAGTGGAACTTCTTGTGCTGTAGTTTACATCCATTGCCGCTTGTCCTAACCCAGGGCTCAAGTGAGCAGAGGTTGTCCCTTCCTTCCTGACACCCAGCCCTCATCTATTTATAGACATTTATAAATCCCCTCTCAGTCTTCTATTCTCCAGACTAAAAAGCCCCAGGTCTCTCAGCCTTTCCTCATAAGGCACAAATTTGTACAGTTATTACCTTTACTCATGAACAGAAAGAAAATGAGAAGGGGGAAAAATCATATTAATCATACAGAATATTGTTTAAACATTGGATAATACGATGTGATTACTCAGGCAAAATCTGAATTGAAGCACCCATGTTGCTTACCTTCCTGTGAATTGAATCCATATTCTTATCACAGTGGGGTTCTGTCTTGCAAGTGGTACTGATTAAAAAAGCAGCGAATTTACCTGAGACTTCCGCTGTTCAAGAAAACCTATCATTTGAAAGATGTTTTTGTTAACATAGATGGTTTTCGCTTTCTCTATTGTGAAGCTGAAATAGATTACGGAATGAACAATCAGAGGTAAAAGGCAGAGCTACGGAAACTTCACTCTGAGTCATGTCAACTTCCAATATTCATGCAACACCACATAATAGCAGAATTAATAAACAGCACTTGGAAAAGTATCCATTATCACAGTATCACAATATCGCTAAGGTTGGAAGAGACCTCGAAGATCGAGTCCAACCTGTCACCACAGACCCCATGACTAGACCATGGCACCAAGTGCCTCATCCAATCCCCTCTTGAATACCTCCAGGGATGGTGACTCCACCACCTCCCCAGGCAGCCCATTCCAATGGCGAATGACTCTCTCGGTGAAGAACTTTTCTCTCACCTCGAGCCTAAACTTCCCCTGGGACAGCTTGAGACTGTGTCCTCTTGTTCTGGTGCTGGTTGCTAGAGAGAAGAGGCCAACCCCTTCCTGGCTACAACCACCCTTCAGGTAGTTGTAGAGAGCAATGAGGTCACCCCTGAGCCTCCTCTTCTCCAGGCTAAACAACCCCAGCTCCTTCAGCCTCTCCTCATAGGGCTTGTGCTCAAGGCCTCTCCCCAGCCTCGTTGCCCTTCTCTGGATACGTTCAAGTGTCTCGATGTCCTTCTTAAACTGAGGGGCCCAGAACTGGACAAATTATGGTATCTGATTAAATATTCATGGTCCAAACTTAGTATTGGAGAGCATTCTATTTCACTGAGTTGTATGTGTTTACTTATATTTAATAACAAAATACTCACACGTTTTTATTGAACTCTGTGGCTGGAACTTTCTGTGGCACAACTGTAGGTTTTATTAAAATGCCATCTTGAGTAATTCTAAAACTGCCCATGACTATGAATTATATTAACTTACTGCTCATAAACTGCAAGAAAAGAGTCCTTCCACCACTGAAATTCTTAATTCAGACAGAAATAAGTTATGTGTGAATTTTAAGATGTTTTGAGTCAAGGAAATTAACATGATGATGACTACAATGATGATGACTTTGACTTGAAAGTATTTTCCTAGTTCATGTCCTGTCACCAAGTACCAGTTGTTGGCTTCACTTCAGTTAGTAAATTTATTTCTTTCTGTCAGGAAACTGCAACTTATTTTGGAAAGTCCTTAGTTATTTTGAACATATTAATTAATTAATTAATTAAAAGCAATTACCGATTAAGTTAATTAAAACATTTCAAATAATGACAAAATTGGCAAGTGCCTTCTTGTGAGTGATGTCTACAGTTACGTAGATTTATACAGACCATTCAGTTCACATTAGCTCCAGAATTAATAGCTTGGGGATTTTACTCTTTAGGTGAAGAGCAAAAACCTCATGGCAGATGACATAACTCCTTCACACCCCTGCAAAAGTCAGAGAACAATATTAGGGGATCAAATACCCATGATGAAAACTTCTTATGTCAGCACAGAATTTCTAATGGACACAGACACATGGATTGATCTAAGGCCAAGTATCCTGTTTCAGACCTATAATTGAGACGGCCAAAAAGTATCTCACTAGAAATTTTCCTGCACAAAAACTGTTATTCCATGAAGACATTTGCATAAGAGATTCCCAGTTTGCTTTCTTATGCTTATTTTAGGATTAAGGAAATTGAAATCATGCTGTGGGAAATATATAATCTTCTTTCAGTAAGAAGGTAATAGTTGTAACAATATCTCATGATCTCTCAGTACATCATTCTTTTCTACACCTAATCCTACCTCTCAGTATCCCTTCATGGACTACACAGGATTTTTTGCCAAGGTGATATTTTCTGAATTGTTATTGACTAACAAATTCTTTCTGTCTGTAAGAAAACTTGTTATTTGGCAAATGATATTTACTTGATAAGGAAATTTGGAGATAAGAGTGGGGAAAAATAATTGTCTAGAGAATATTTTAGATATTAGAGATACATTAAAAATGGTAATTGACCTTTATGTGTGTGTGTATGTATGTATATGTGTATATATATCTTTTTCACTTCTTTTGTCCTTCACCCACTTTTCTATCTGAATGTTACACTCAATTAGCTTTTATGATCATAGAATCATTGAATCAACAAGGTTGGAAAAGACCTCAAAGGTCATCAAGTCCAACCTGTCACCCAACACCTCATGATACTGTGCCACGTCCAATCCCCTCTGAACACCTCCAGGACGGTGACTCCACCACCTCCCTGGGCAGCACATTCCAATGGCTAACTCTCTCTGAGTCTCTCTTTGAGTTCTTTACTTAACAGAATTTGGTTAAGGCTCTCTTACATTACTGAAACAGAAATAAATATCCCAAGGACCTTTGAGAAAAGATTTTATTGAAGATACATCCTAAGATATTCTCACTGACCTGCATAAGCTTTTTTTCTCCCCTCTCTTTTCTTTTTTTTTTTTTAATTGAATTTTACATTGACTAAGTTATGCCACACTTCACAAGAAAATTGAAAAAACTTTCTCATAGCTAAGTTAAGTGTGGAAAATCTAGGCACACATATTTTAAGGTGGAAGTATGATACAACTTCTAATGGATGGTGGGAGGTTAAGTGACAAGATCATCTGCACACAGAAAGAAGGCACAGAAATAATAATGGCAGAAATAAAATCAATAGCCTGCACCAGCTGTTCCCAGGTCAAGAGTCATCTGCCTGTCAAAAGCTCATCTCCACAAGTCCAGAGGAGCACAAAGGAACAATGACAGGAGGGAAACCTATATTACAGTCTCTTGAGGAGATGGACACTCTGTTCAGGCCTCTGCCCAAACTGTCCCAGGAGAGCTTCTGTTCAAGTGCCCTGGTATGGAGCTTATCACTCTGAATGATTTGGAACAGCTCTTTGTTCACCTTTTCTATTAAAGGAAACTTTGGCCAGTAGTGTGGGCTAGGTGGGACACATAGAATACAGGGGGAAGAGCAGCTTGGGATTGCTCAGGAATTATAAAGAATACTTAAGTTGAGAAACCAAGGCAAGAAAAGGGAGTGCTTTAAGTGATATGGGAAAGAGCAATATGGAAACAGGGATAAGGGAATGAAAGGGATTGTTTGTGTAGAAGCACATGCTATCAAATAAGCTTGTTGGCCAGTTCTGCAACTGAAAATCAGATTCTGTCCTGTTCATTAAGAGACTCTACTGCATGTGCATATTGTACATATGTACACACATGTTCTGTTCCCTGCTCAGTCTGAGAGGTG
>CM037632.1:9359044-9421379 GCA_015227895.2 Colaptes auratus | reverse complement strand
ATAGGACATGTAGAACTTTGTTAGTATGAATTGCAATAGTTATGCTGAGACTAATCAGTTGGAATGACCCAGAGGCTGAGATCAGTAAAGAAGAAGAAAGAAGGAAGTTGATGCTCCTGCTCTTTGAGTTTCTCATTTGTCTGCCTGTCAGTACTGCTCTCAGCCATCTAAATGCCTAGAGCTTGAGGCTTTTTAATTTCCCCCACCATTTCCAAGTCAGAATATAATACAATATACATACAATAAACCAGGTTTGAAGAGACCTTCAAGATTGTATTGTATTGTATGTATTGTATCATCGACCAACCCATCAACCCACCAACCAACACCCACCTAAACAACTAAACCAGGGCACCAGCGCCCCATCAAGTCTCCTCCTGAACATCTCCAATGAAGATGACTCCACCCCACCCACGGGCAGCCCATTCCAATGGGCAATCACCTCTGTATAGAACTTCTTCCTAACATCCAGTCTAAACCTGCCATGGCGCAGCCTGAGACTGTGGCCTCTTGTCTGGTGCTGCCTGCTGGGAAAAGAGACCAACCTCTGCCTGGCTAAAACCTCCCTTCAGGTAGTTGTAGAGAGCAATAAGGTCACCCCGAGTAGCCTCCTCTCCAGGCTAAGCAACCCCAGCTCCTCAGCCTTTCTCATAGGGGCTTGTGTTCAAACCCCTCACCAATTTCGTTGCCCTTCTCTGGACATGTTCCAGCAAGTCAACATCCTTCCTAAATGAGGGGCCCAGAACTGGACACAGTACTCGAGGTGTGGCCTAACCATGCTGAGTACAGGGGCACAATGACCTCCCGCTCCTGCTGGCCACACTGTTCCTGATGCAATATGTGAAGCAATGCAAAATTTCACCTGTGCTTTTTTGAAGAAGATCACCAAAAAGGGATTTATGATCTGGCTACAGATTTTATCTCTCTTTTGAAGTGAGATCCTGTAGTTACATACAATTTCTGACATTCTTTTCACAATAGTCAAGAATTAACCTTTTTTCATTTTTTTTCCTACAACAAACTAGACACAAAGTACTAGTATGGAATTTGTCCATGTGGGAGTTTATATACAGTCTGGAGGAGCCATCTAAGCCTTTGGTTTGCCAGAGTCTGAGTTCTTAATGTGTTGAGGAGTGGGAGACGTGGGTATGTGGACTTTGTTTCGGGTCTCATTTGTCGACCAAAACAAACATTGTTTTGTTGTCTTGAAACAGCAAGAGATGGGGAGTTGAATGACCATCAGCTAATTGAACAGATTAATATGGTCATGTGGATCCCCATCTTTAATTTATGTCTATATTGGTCTAGATAGCTGCATTAGGAAGCCATTTCTGTTTAAGTCAGTGCTGTAATTGTTTGTTTAAAGTTTATTTGTCATGTGTTGGACTGATTCCCATGATAATTAGTTTTCAGAAAAGTAAATAAGAAAAATAATGACATACACCTGTTTCTGCTTGCTATAAAATTTTCCTCCATTATTTTAGGGGAAAGAGTTGCTGAGAGCAAGAAATACTGTAACTAAGCTGGTTGAAACAAACAAACGGGAAAAAAAGGCAAAAAATGCTTAGAATAATCTTTGATCCTGGTCTTTTTGCTAATTGGGTATTCCTTTCAACCCCATTTCCCAATTGGAAAGTAAATCCTTCCTAGCCTCAGTGGGAATTCAGGCTTTTACAGTCTGTGTCAAGATGTATACCTAAATCAGTATTTTATTGTTTTTATTGAAGTGCTGGGATGAATCATCTCGGGAGAACGGCATAGTGCACCGTGACATCAAAAGGCAACATAATGCGTGTTATGGTGAAGATGGTCAGTCTGTGTACAAACTCACAGACTTCGGTGCTGCAAGGGAGCTGGAAGATGATGAGCAATTTGTTTCTCTCTATGGCCCAGAAGAGTATTTAGTAAGCCTATATGATTTCACTTTCTTGTTGAAGAACTGTTTGAAGCCCAGGGTCCTTTGTGATGAGAGTTGAATAGGTGAAGGTCAGACTGTTGGGAATTAGTATTTAAAACTTTGTTATAACTGATTTGTAACTTTACACTTTTTCACCTGAATCACGCCAGTTCTGCTGATCTGAGCGCAGCAGCCTTGAAATAATTTCCAAGCCCAACTTTCAACTCTGCCTTGTGAAAGGAAGAACAATGGTGTTTGAGTTATGAATGTCATTGTTTATTCTCTAGGTATTTTTGAGTTTGTGTTTAGCTATTGTAAGACGTTAGGTGTGGTTAAGATTCACTTGATATCTTAGTTAACTAAAGGGACACAGGTGGCGGGTGGATATGGTGATCTCTGGAGGTCCCTTCCAACTGCTAACTTCTGTGATTCTGTGATCAGTACACAAAGCATCGTAGGCATAATTCTTCCTGCCATGTTTTCCATATGCAGTATGGTAACTGATACTCTCCTCTGCTATGGTCTTTTTTCCAGTTTGCTTTCAGTTGTTTCAAAATCATCCAGAGGATACTGACTTTCTAGTGATGTTTTATTTCTAATATGTCAATGTTCAGCTAAATTTTAAAGTACTTTTGCACACCCTTTTAACAAAAGGGCTCTGCTAACTAGGTGCTTTGGATACTCTGTCAGAATAAGTGAAGCAAATTCTGTGATACAAGCTATCTTGACTTTTTGAGTAAGAAAGTTGAAATTTAGAATTACAAATTACCTTGCTGTGAAACAGTAGTTTGTGATTTGTGTCTTCATATTGTTCATAAAGTGAATCTAACTTCTTTTTTTCCCCTCTTTGTTTCTCTTTAGCATCCTGATATGTTATGAACGAGCAGTTCTGAGGAAGGAGCATCAGAAAAAGTATGGGCAACAGTTGATCTTTGGAGCATAGGGTGACCTTTTACCATGCTGAAACAGGGAGTTTGCCTTTTCGACCTTTTGAAGGACCTCGTAGAAACAAAGGAAGTGATTAGGTAATTTTGAAGGAGAATTTTATCTGGTGTAAATTAAGTCAATTCTTCAAATGCTTTTAGTCCTACACACAGAGTGAACATTATAATAGTAAAAATTACTTTTATTTACCCTGTTGTGGTTTAACCTCAGCGAGCACCACACAGCTGCTTGCTCCCTCACCACAGTGGTGGAACTGGAAGGGGAAAGTGAAAAAACTTGAGATAAAGTTGGTTTAATGCATTTTAAAACAAAACCAACACCAAACCAAAACAAAACCCAAAACAACCAAAAAACACCACCCTGTCAGTTCTTGGCCAGCTGCCACCCTGGGAAATTCCCCAACCCATGCGGCTTTTATTACTGAGCATGGTGTCATATGGTATGGAATATCCCTTGGGGTCAGCTGTCCTGGCTCTTTCCCCTTCCCAACTGCTTAACTGCCCCCAGCTTACTTACTGTTGGGGCACTGTGAGAAGGAGGAAAAAAGGCCTTGGTGTTGAATAAGCCCTGTGTGAAGTGGCTAAAACATCCCTGTCACCCACACTCCTTTGGTCACAAATCCAAAAACCAGCACTTATGAGCTTGTGTGAATAAAAATTAATTCTATCCCAGCCAAAACCAGTACAAGCATTCTGCTGTAGCAAGGATCTTACTGCGTGGCACCTAAAGACCTGAGTTAAGTGTCAGAGCTCCCTCAAAATATACAATATTTTTCCACACATCTTTTCTTCACCTTGGCGTGGGCTGGGCTGTTGCAATGTGGCATACATAGCTTGGGAATCAGGCAAAATTATGTTGTTCTGAAATGTTTTTGTTGTCCTTTAATTTGTCTTTCCAGCCAGTCCTTGAAATGATGCATCCCCAAGAGTGCAGTAGTAGCATAGCATTGTTTGAATAGCATAGTTGTGGACTGTGGCAGAAGATAACAGGAGTAGCTCCTGAATGGAAATAGAAGTTGCTCTGTGAGGTGTGGTTGGAGTTGAGTTCCTGTTTCATGTTAGGCTAGTTCTGTCTTTTTTGTTTTTTTTCCCTATGTGTTGCATTTAGAATAAAGCAAAGTGGTACTTGGAAACTCTGGTAGGCCACAATAAACTCTCTTGTTCTGGTACTCCTTACAAAGCTGAATCCCACTTTCCATTTTTAAGGAACTGCCCAGGCTGTGCGGGCAGTGTGTTTTGTTTTGAGAGCTAAGCAAGGCATATATGCTTTCTATGTACCTCATCCTCAAAAAAAGAGAGAGCACAACTGAGATTTTCTGTTGCAAAAAGCCTGTTGATATCTGATGTGTTTCCTGAGAAATCTGAGAAAACATTAGCTGCTTCAGTGCAACGTCAGACTGTGCCAAATTTCATCCAATTGATAGATGTTTCCAGGTCAACGTGATTTCTCACAGCTCACCTCCTGTTCCTTCCTTATCCCAAGTGAGTTTTGGTGGCTGTTGCCATCTCTTGCCATACAACGTGCTGGAAGTTAATCATGTAGATAACCCAAAGTTGGACTGCTTTGAAAATCTGACTGGCTAATCAACGCATAGGAAAAAACTTCAGCTTCCTTCAGGAACCTGAAATCTTTCCCCATTTTCTTCCCAGACATGAGGTAGATAAAGTTGTTTCTCCAGCAAGCCTAAATGTTTTCCTTTTCATTGTTTACTGTTTTAGCCACTGTCACCTTCTAAGTGAAGCTTTCTAATTATTACAATAATTAGGCCTACAACCTCAGGCCGGCCTGTTGTTTAGATTTATTATTGACACCCCTTTGAGGGTGGGTTACTAGACCTATGTGTATGTATAAGAGTTGAAGTCTCTTCTTATTTTCATATTGTCTCACAGGTATAAAATAATCACTGGCAAGCCTTATGGTGCTATTTCTGGAATACAGAAAGCAGAAAATGGGCCAATCGAATGGAGCTGGAGATGCCTGTTTCTTGTAGTCTTTCAAAGTAAGTTTGAACTTCTCCCAAAATGTTTGATGGCTACTTGATTGAGGCTTTTCCAGTTATTCTTTCAGGATTGGGTCTTTGGAACAGAGATATGTTTGTTGCAGTTGTTTTCTTTGAACTTTCCAGGAGATTGGTACAGTCAGTTTACATCACATTAAAGTCCCATCTGTCCAAATAGTTTTATGATTGCTAGTTTACAGATGAGCACCTGAGAATCTGCAGTGTATGAGCAGAAAGAGAGATTGTTACTGTGTTTTCTCCAACCTCAGGAAAGAGTAGGAAGATTTAATAAACTTTAAACTGATGGCCTCCTTTTTGTTGCAGAGAATGTGATTTCAGACACGACAAAGCATTAGGCAGTGGGAAGAGAGATGGTAAGAAAAGGTAGTTCAGAGCTTGCATGCATTTAGCCAGGGGAAAAAAAAATAACATTAGCATATTTTATCATATTTTCTAGTATCTTTGAAATTTTTTTTATCACCATCTTTTTGCTTTATGTGTCATAATACTTAGTAGGGAAGAGCCATGGAAGATCTAACCTCCATATGATCTTAAAAAACCTCCCATAACCCATTTACCTATTTGTACTCCTGAGGCTTCTTCAGCACTTTGAAGTACTACACTTTCAGGTAAAAGGAGAAGAAAGTTCTGTGAAGAAACCACTTTTTTGAAAGCCAGTTAAATAGATCCATAAGGGGTGTAGAGTGAAAGTTGATTTATGTAAATTCCTTAGTTTGTGGTATGCAGAAATTGCAATATTTATATTTTCCTCACTTGTTTCCCTGCTTATTCCCTATAGTTTAAATGCTTGAAATAATGAAGCAGATTTTTTTGTCATTAAACACCTGTTTACAGTAATATTTTCAAGTAGCATTTAAACAGTCTTACTCTCACAAATTAGTACTAAATTGAGTTTGAGCACAGCAGGCACTGACCTCTAATAGGGCCTCATTGTGCTTGCAAGCCACTGGAGCTCACTTCAGAATGTTACCAGTTTTACTGTTGGATTCAGCTTTTGATGTGTACATAATGTTAAAACTTCAAAGTTGTCACGCTAACACAGGAGTAGGATCCATGAAGTCCTGTGCAATTCAGATTCTCAAAGTAGAAATACATGAAATTTAAGCTGGCTTTTTCCCTGGAGAAGTAATAATTGCAAGTCAATAGTTGCGTGTTTTTCATTGCAGCAGTTGAGCTGCGTGCATGGAGTACTTGATTTAGACACATCTCAGTCAGGATGAATTCTGTTTGTGTCAGCAGTTTTAAATAGCAAGTCTCTGCTAAACCGGCTGATTTTGATTGAAAGCAATATAGGTGTGCTCACACAAGCAGCTCAGCCTGCAAAACATACATGGCAGTAGCTTCCTCCAAAGTGATAAAATATGGTAGTGTGTGGGGTGAGCTGGGTAAAAGTAGGAGCTGACCTTAGCTCCACAATGTAGACTGTTTAAATTGCATGCTGCTTTCCAGTGTTGTGGAATGGTCAAATGCAACAGGAAAAGTATTGATAGCTGAGCCTAAAAAGGAAAGAGATAGAACTGTGTGTATTGAGAAAAAACAGTGGACATTAAACATTTTTGTTTTTCATAAGGGGAAAAAATAAAAGGCACTGGAGTATTCTTCAAGGATATAGATTTGCATTTATGAGGCAAGTCAAACAAAGTATTGCAATCGCTTGCAAGGTGAAAGATCCAAGTCGATCCAGGTTCTCTTGTCTCTTCCTGGTGTCCTCTAGGGGTCTGCAAGTGCTGCTCACACCTGTCCTTGCAAATATTCTTGAAGCAGATCAGGAAAAATGCTGGGGATTTGACCAGTTCTTTGCCGAGACAAGTGACGTACTGCACCGAATAATAATCCACATCTTTTCACTGCAGCAGATGACTTGCACAAAGTTTATATTCACAGCTATAACACGTAAGTCTTCTCTCTGTTTTCATGACTGTGGTCTTGTTAGGGAAGGAGTACTGTGACCTCAGATCAGTAACCTTTCTTGGCAATTTGTCTGAGGAAGTGAAAGCTGTAATTCTCTGTGTAGTCACAGTCATAGAAGCACATTGACTAAGGTCAAATCAACTGGTCTTGAACTTGGTTAATGGAGAGAACACAGACTTCGTCCTTGATGTTTTACAATGTGTCTGTGTTCTTCACGATAACAACTCATTCCCGTTTGTGTATGTTACTTACTTGCAAAGTATTTCCCAGAGACAGTTCAGCGCTCACATTTCTTACCTTACCTCAAGAATACAAAAATGTGAACGTCATCTGTATCTCACATAAAACTCTCACTGAGGTTCTGAAGTTGTAATTGCTACAATTTAGGATCTTGAGTTATGTGGAATTCCCTCAATGGTCATTAAGTGCTCATGTTAAAAAAAATCTGTAAAGTCTGGTTTACAGTTAGATACAGAAGTGCCTTTCCTAACCTTATTACAGATAATACAGAATGTGTGTTATTCTCTAATATGCCAGCAGATAGAGTTATCCATCAAATGTGTAACTACAGTGCTTTTCCCTTTTTTTCCTGTCATTTGTATTTGAGAGAGCCCAAATACTAATTTGAAGCAGCTCAAACTGCTATATACATTTTAGGGGTTTTAATTGATTTTCTTATTATTTATCTTGATGATTATTTATACCAAATGTTGTATTGGCAGTGTACTCATGCTTCACAGGAGCAAATTGATTCTTTTCTTAGTGTGCTTAAGATTTTTCTTCTTTATGGGAGGTAGTGTTCAGTGGTTGTTTTTTGAGAGATATGTATAAATTCATCCATTGATCACTGGCAATAAAATACTAAAGTGTCTTTAGTCTTCCTTAGCATGCTGGTTTAGGAGGTAATCTTCTGTTAATTTACAGGCTGCATTTAAAGCATGTGCTTGCTGATATGTAAATTACCGGATTTTTCTCTTGGGGGAAGACTTAGTCTTGAGAAGAGAAGACTGAGAGGGGACCTGATCAATGTCTATAATATCTGAGGGGTGGGTGTCAAGTGAGGGGGCCAAGCTCTTTTCAGTGGTGTGCAGTAATAAGACAAGGAGCAGTGGATACAAACTCGAACATAGAAGGTTTCACCTCAACATGAGGAGAAACTTCTTTACAGTGAGGGTGACAGAGCTCTGGAACAGGCTACCCAAAGAGGTTGTTGAGTTCCTTCCCTGGAGACTTTCAAAACTTGCTGAATGCCTTCCTGTGGGATTACCCTAGGTGATCCTGCTTTTGGCAGGGGGGTTGAACTTCATGATCCATGGAGGTCCCTTCCAGCTTCTAACACTCTCGGTTCTGTGAGAGATCATCCATCTGCTTTGAAGAAATGAGAATGCCCAGAAAATGAAAGCAAGTGTGCTTCCTTCCTTCTCATCTGGTGTTGCCTGTTTTGCTGAACTTCCAACTTCAGGCCAAAGCAAATCTGTTTACACAGACATGCTGTGGTGGAAGATCAGAGGTAGAAAGGGAAGTTTGATATTTTGCAGGAAATAGTATTTATTTTTGTAGCAGAGCGAGCTGGAGCCTTAGGCAGCCTGCTGCCTTTTGTTCCATTTATAAGTGAATGCTTTATGTGTAAAACAATTCTTGATAAAAAATAATGCAAGATCTGAATTGTTGAACTATTGCAGTGAGTCTTCTGAATGTATTGTTTGTATTATAGAGCTGCTATATTTCATGAGTTGGTTACAAAAACAGACAAAATACCATCTCAGAATCAAGAACTGATATATGAAGGTCGTCGTTTAACTGGAGCCTGGCAGATTGGTCCAGCACTTCCCCAGGACAACATTGGAGAATTCCTATCTTTGTAGTGAGCAGGGAGGCGGTGTGAACATGTTGGATTAATCTATCAGAAGGTATGTGAAGATCATTTCACTTTCACTTGCCTGGCTATTTTTTGTAAAGAGTTTGGGTTATTTAGTTACTACTCACATCTTTCATGTCTTAGAAATAGTGTTTGACAATTTACTGTTGATATCTGGAGTTCTAATATGCAGTTGAATTTCTTTTTCGAAAATAAAAAGCACTGAGCATATTTTTCAGAAACAGCAGCGCTTTTAATGTGTCCTAGTGCTGTGAACCTCAGCATTGTGTGTTAAGATGTGGGGTGCACATGGAATTCTGAAATATTTTGAAGCATGGTACTTTTAACAAATAGAAAGGAACATCATAGAAATTTGTCCAGAGAAGGGCAACAAAGCTAGGGAGGGGTCTGGAGCACAAGCCCTGTGAGGAGAGGGCTGAGGGAGCTGGGGTTGCTTAGCCTGCAGAAGAGGAGGCTCAGGGGGACCTTATTGCACTCTACAGCTCCCTGAAGGGAGGTTGTAGCCAGGTGGGGGTTGGTCTCTTTCCCAGGCAACCAGCACCAGAACAAGAGGACACAGTCTCAAGCTGCACCAGGGAGGTTTAGGCTGGATGTTAGGAAGAAGTTCTTTACAGAGAGTGTGATTGCCATTGGAATGGGCTGCCCAGGGAGGTGATGGAGTCACCATCACTAGAGTGTGTTTGAGACTGGATGAGGCACTTGGTGCCATGGTTTAGTTGTTAGATGGTGTTGGTGATGGGTTGACTTGATGATCTCAAAGGTCTTTACAAACCTGGTCTGGTCCTGTACTGTTCTGTGCTGTTCTAAAGCTGGTTCTTTTGTTCCATTATTAAGTGGAAATTAAAGGTTTGCCTGTATTTCTTTTTAATTTGCAATGAATGTAGCTAGCCTTTCAGTTAACAAAGGAGGTCTTAACAACTTACCTTTGCTTAGAAAGTAAGGTAATGTCATAATAGAAAAAAATGAATTAAGTTTTCATCATTGAGAGACTGATAGAGGGCCCTATGCCAGAGCCCTGTTCTGGAAGACATGAGCTGGAGAACAGCCTCCATTGAGACATCAGTGTTGCTTTTGTCAGTATGTCCCACAAAGCGATTGCTCAGGCCAGCTGTCACTCACACAGACGTGCCAAAGAGTGTGGAAGGTGAGCTACTTGTAGAAGGATCAGCAGGGCCTTTCTGTTGTATCAGAGCTTTCTGAAGGAGTCAGTGAGCATGAGAACAGCAGACATTTAACTGAGAGAGGCTGCACTCTATGTTTGTAAAAGCTGCTTGGTGAAGTCCTGCCCTTAGGAATCTCAGTGAAACTAAGCAGCCATGGGATAAGTGAGAATGATCTCTCATGAAGAAGAGCAAAATGGTTGGCTTTCTCAATTGAGAGATATGGCTAGTGGAGACTTGCATGAAACCTGTGCTGTACAGCATGTTCAGAAGTGAGTCTGGAAAAGGAAGTGAAGGGCAGATCGCTGAAGCTACAAAGCTCTTTAAAGCATTTCAGACAAAGGCTGGTTTTGAAGGTTTGCACATGAACCACATGATATTAGAAAGCTGATATCTTGGATAGATGAAAATCCGTGTAGAAACACATAGAAAGAGTGTACAGGGTGGAGAGGGGAAACAGGCTGAACTTCAAAGTCTTTTATGGAGAACAAGGAAATACGGATTATTTTATTCTTTTTATGTTTCAGTTCTGCTTCCTAAGTACATCAACGTTACGATTTGGATGGCGATGCCAGTATGGCTAAAGTGAGTAATCATGATTTTATTTACACACCTATCTCAGGTCATGATGCTGAAATGGAAGCTCTCTTGATTTTTTAGACTGATAAGTTAGTGAAACTCTTTTTAATTGCTAGTGAGGATTCTGATTGACAGAACTGTATTTATTAACAAGGACTCCAAAAGTATGTTAAAGCCATATACTTGGTATACAAAGTATGTCTGTATATATATTTTTTTTGCAAAAGAGGAAATGCTCAGAACAGCCTTCTGAAGTCCAGGTGCTTTGTTACCACATAATTCAGTGATGGGAGAAAGAAGCCTGCCACTTTGGAGTCCTGAAGTTAGCTAGCAGATTCATCACACTCCTTGTGCTGGTGCAAAACTTAGCATAAGAGAAATATCTTTAATCTTTCAATAGAGAGGAGTCTCTAGGATTCTGCAGGAGAGTGGAATTTCTGTTGGCTGGCTTGCAAGTTTCAGAATCTGTGGGAGACAAGTAGAAGATGTTTCATTCTTTGGCCATTTCCTGAAACTGCTGAATGTATGCATCACCCTGCTTTGCCTGTGTGACCACCACTTACACTGTGCCTTTGAAATACTGACTGGAGGAGCCTTGTATTCAGGCATAGTGGTCCTGAGGGCACATGTCTCTCTGAAAACCAGTCTTTAAAATTAACAAACAGAAAGCCATCAGTTTATATTAATTATGTAAAACATTGTGAATTATATTTCTGAAAATTTGTTCACAATTCTAAGTAATGCAGCAAACTTTTTAGTGCAATTAGGTGAATGAGGAGAGCCTTAGAATATACAAATGTGTTGTTTTTAATAAGCTTCTTTTAATGCTCTGTGTTTCATGCCTACACTGCTGAAGAAATTGGCTTGTCACTTTCCAGAAATGTGAAGTAAATCCTGAGTGGTGTCATGTTTGTCTATAAGAGATTTGGTTTTATGCTGACATATTTCAGCACCACTGACACAAAGCTCAACACCACATCAACATCCATGTCCCAGTGAGAGCCAGTGACAAGCAGAGTCCCTCAGGATCAGTCCTGGGACCTTGTTCAACATCTTTGTGGGTGACATGGACAGTGGCATCGAGTGCACCCTCAGCAAGTTTGCTGATGACACCAAGCTGTGTGGTGCAGCAGACACGCTGGAGGGAAGGGATGCCATCCAGAGGGACCCTGGCAGGCTGGAGAGGTGGGCACAAGCCAACCTCATGAGCTTCAGCAAGACCAAGTGCAGGGTCCTGCATCTGGGTCGAGGCAATCCCAGGCACAAATACAGGTTGGGCAGTGACTGGCTGGAGAACAGCCCTGAGGAGAGAGACCTGGGGGTGGTGGTGGATGAGAAGCTCAACATGAGCTCTCAAGTGTGCACTTGCAGCCTGGAAAGCCAATCAGATCCTGGGCTGCATCAGGAGAAGTGTGGCCAGCAGGTCAAGGGAGGTGATTCTCCCCTCTCTGCTCAGCTCTGGTGACCCCACCTGGAGTACTGCGTCCAGTTCTGGAGCCCCTATTCCAAGAGGGATCTGGAGGTGCTGGAAGGTGTCCAGAGAAGGGCCACGAGGATGATCAGAGGGCTGGAGCACCTCTCCTGTGAGGACAGACTGAAGGAGTTGGGGCTGTTCAGTCTGGAGAAGAGAAGGCTCCGAGGTGACCTCATTGTGGCCTTCCAGTATCTGAAGGGAGCCTACAAGAAGGCTGGGGAGGGACTTTTCAGGCTATCAGGTAGTGATAGGACTAGGGGGAATGGAATGAAGCTGGAAGTGGGGAGATTCAGGCTGGATGTGAGGAAGAAGTTCTTCACCGTGAGGGTGGTGAGGCTCTGGAATGGGTTGTCGAGGGAGGTGGTTGAGGCCCCCTCCCTTGAGGTGTTTAAGACCAGGCTGGATGAGGCTCTGGCCAGCCTGATCTAGTGTAGAGTGTCCCTGCCCATGGCGGGGGGGTTGGAACTAGATGATCCTTGTGGTCCCTTCCAACCCTAAGTGAAACTATGAAACTATGAAACATTTACTCCTCTCCCCTTCAGGAGTTTTTGTTTATCTCCTGACTAACGTTTGGGCAAAGTTAAGCAGTTTAAACTATCATTCTTCATGTTGCTCTTTCTTCTGTGTTGCTTTGTTGTGATTAATTGACTTGAAACATTGTTAAGAGAAGGCCAGATCAGTGCTAGTGATGTTTGTTTTTTCCACTAGGCAGTAACAGGTATCATCTGCTACGCCTGTAGAGTTGCCAGTTTGCTGCTACTTTACCAGGAGCTGATGCGAAAAGGAGTTCGGTGGCTGATGTAAGCAACTGGTTGGATTTCATTGTGCCTTTTTTTCTTCTTCTTTATTTGAGATGTGTCATGATTATTGATACATAACACTGTGAGCTCACAGTACCTTAGGAGGTTTTCTTCACTTCCTGAATATGAATAGGCTGTCTGATTTTGTTTTTCTTGGTTTTGTTTTGTTTTGTTTTGTTTTCCCTTTGTTTTGTTTTCTTTCTGTCTTTCAGGAAAAAAGTAATTTTTTTTTCCTGACAATAAGGTCTTGGTATTTGCAATTTCACTTTCTTCTGTGAATTTAAGTCTAGCCTCTGGTAGTAACATGCAGGTACAATGGAGCAGCTTGGATAAGATAATTTTAGATGAGGATTATATTAATGCATCTCTAACTGAAAGCCATTCTTACCAGCAGTTATAGTTGTGGATATATTACTGTATTTCTGTTGCTGGTAGGGTATCAGTTGAATACTTTTGTTGTAAACTAATGCTTCACTTTTTTTAGTGAAATAATCAAGGATGATTACAATGAAATGGTGCATAAAAAGACAGAGGTTGTCATCAGGCTGGATTTCTGCAGCAAAAACATTGAGAAAGCCGAGAAAATGTGAGTAGAAGTACTACACTGAATTGCATTGATTTTTCATCATTGTCTTTATTGACAGTGGTATTTTAAGTTTATTTACAAGGGTTTTGCATAGAAAAATCAAGTATGATTAGCATGAATTTACTGATGGCATTGACTTAAGCAGATTTAGTAATATGCTGTACTTAGAGTGTTCATTTGCTGTTTAACCTAGTGGGAACAGGTAGTTACTCCTAGGTAGTGATTGTATGTGTTCTTTTTGCCTTCCTTCTCAGCCTCTCCTTGTTGACTTTAGAAACTATAGCCAAGCTTGGACAAAGATTGAAGTAGCTTTCCTTTCATTAGTGCTTTAATGCTTTTGCCACTGAGTTTGCTTTTGTATGTTTATTAAGGATGCCTTTAAATACTGCCCCATTCACAGGATTAAGATTGTAATGTTTTCAGCATGGAAGGAATTTCAGTGTTGAAATATAACAGGGCAGATGCAAAAAACCTAAACCAAACCACTCCTAAATAACAAAGCTGCATTAGGCTGTGACTAGATCACAGTGCATGTACATAAGGATGCCAAAAGTAAACTGCCCAGGAAATTCTACTTCTCTCTCTTTTTTAATGCCTGATTATTATGTTATTTTTGTCTATTTTGGTTAATTCAAGTGACAGAGATCTGTAGCACAGAGTCTCACTGTTGCCCATATGGACCCCCAACGCAGAAGAAAGTTTTTTAGAGCACTTTCTTTAAAAGTGACAAAATTTATAATAAGTAGCAGCTACAGAATTGTGTTCTTCCATCACAGGAGACTTCCAAGTTTCAGAGTCCACAGAAGACACTTACTTCTCTTGGTTTCCATTCTGAGAAAGCAAATGTTTTCCAGTGGTCAGACTCTTCTGCCCTACCTCTTTCAGTCAAGTACTGTCTGTAGGAGGTGGGATTGCATCATTGAATTCTCCCTCCAAGTTTCATTCTTTCTCTCTCCTGATCTTTGTTTTGTCTTTGAGTCCTATTCAATGTCCAGGTCTCAGTCAGATGTCCTTGCAGTGTTTTGTTCAGTCTTTTCATAAACTAGCATTGGCTTAGTTTCTAAGATGTGTGCCCCCCACCACTACCAAGCCTCTCTACCCCTCATAGCAAACTAATGTGACGCAGCACAAAATTCAGCTAGGCAACTCCAGGCCACAGTTAGGCAGCTCCAGGCCTAACTGGCAGTGTTGCCAAGGCCAACACCAGGTCTCACTTACCTCTGCAAGAGATAACAGTCTGTGCATTCCTCCTGGGACAAGAGAGGGAGGGAAAAGGAAGAAAACTGACTTTGCAACCAGTTTTATAGGGATGCAGGACTTATGGGAATGAAATACCTTCCGGTCCACCTCCTGGACCCTCTGGACCTTCTGGAGGTTTGCAACTTTGTGGGTCCTTAAAGGCACCTAGCTTCTAAACTATTGCATTTGCAGACTGGAGTAGTTCACATGAGAACAGAAATTTGCTATGTGTTTGCACATGGTCTTTCAGCCTCTTCACAGGGCAGGATTTTCAGTTTATTTGCCTTCTGAAGACTGTTACAGATTAGCAAAGGACGTGTCCTCTTGTTTGTTCTCCTTTTCAAGGCTGTGCTTCAAAGCGTGACAATGTAAAGCTTTTATTTGAAAAGGTAGGGTATTGAATTTGAGCAAAAGTATTGTATTTGAGCAAAGCAGCTGAGCTGGTCTTGATGGTACTTTTTAAAACAAAACATGTCTGAAACTCAGCAGGTGAAAAATACCATGATTTATTTGGCACTTGAGCTGTGGTCACATAGAAGTATTAATAGGAACAATATGAAATGGTTCTTTAGGTTTTGGTAACTAAACCAATCCAAGGTTTAGGTAGCTCTATCATTCCAACAGGTGTGAGTGCTAGGAAAGCACTCTGATGCACTGTGGTAATATTTTGTTGTGTGTCACTGAGTACTTTAAGTAACTGGTTTGGTAACCTTTTAAAAATTATTTTATGAGAGGTGGTAGTTTTCCACTGCCTGTTGAGTGCAAGTAATGAAAATAGAATTAAGAAGTCAGAAACTGAAGCGTCAAACTTCTATGTAACTTTCCACCCCTATTTCCACCCCTATTTCCACCCCTATTTCCATCCCTATTTCTATCCTATTCTATTCTATCCTATTCTATCCTATCCTATTCTATTCTATCCTATTCTATTCTATTTTATTCGTAGGGGAAAAAATCAAGACTTTTTTCCATTGCCAAAATGTTTACAGTATTATTTGCCACTTAAGGTTGTCAGCATTTTGTAGTTGCTGCTAGACAAATACTTTATTTCATATGCTATTACACTTGAGATTCAAGTAATATTTTGAGTGTATTCATTGCTTTTTTAACTGCCTTTTTTTGGTGGTCAGATACGAGAATTTGATGCAGGTCAACTTGGAATCATCAGAAGTGGATGAAATTTCAGAGATACACACAAAACTCTTGCGTGTAAGTATGTTACAAAGCCTCTGTCATTCTCAAAATAATACAGGGGGGCATTTTGGTGAATAACAACTCTGAATTTTCAGAGTCATTTACAGACTGACAAAGTCTGTCACACTGCCCAACCTGAGATGATATCTTCCTGAAAACAGGGTAAATGCTTTTATTAGCCCAGTGTAATCAAAATAAGTTCCTGAAAATACATTCCTGTTCTCAGCAAAAAATGATTTTTACAGTTTACAGTAAAAAATGATAACCATGAAATATATGTTGCCTCACAGTCCTTTTTTATTCCATGTCCTTAAAGTATTTTTAACTGCTTCATTTGCGTTCTAAAATGATACCTACACAAACAAACCTTGGAATGACCTGCTTTGAAATTTGCATTATGTTTCCAGACAAGTGAGGAAGAATTGAAAAGAACTTTACAAGCTGGTATCCTGGACCATGTATTAAGTTCTCCATTCTCAAAGCAAAAAGGGATTAGTGCATTTGATTTTGAAGGTTGTATGAAAGTCAGGGAAAGAAAGATACAAACTATGTGAATAGTCATTAGACAAATTCTTAACAGAAGAGCAAGTGTAGACGTAAATAGGAAGTAAAATACGAAGTACCTGAAAGGTAGAAGCTTATTGTTGAAAGCAAAATACTAACTAATAGAAATGCCAGCATCAAAGGTGATTCTTTCTTTGATAAGAAGTTCTATACAGAGAGAGTGATTGCCCATTGGAATCGGCTACCCGTGGAGGTGGTGGAGTCACCTTCATTGGAGGTGTTCAGGAGGAGACTTGATGGGGTGCTTGATGCCATGGTTTAGTTGTTTAGGTGGGTTGGATTGGTTGATGGGTTGGACGCAATGATCTTGAAGGTCTCTTTCAACCTGGTGTATTGTATTGTGTTGTATTGAGCACAAGCCCGATGAGGAGAGGCTGAGGGAGCTGGGATTGTTTAGCCTTGAGAAGAGAAGGCTCAGGGGAGACCTCAGGGAGACCTGAAGGGTGGTTGTAGCCAGGAAGGGGTTGGTCTCTTCTCTCTAGCAACCAGCACCAGAACAAGGGGACACTGTCTCAAGCTGCGCCAGGGGAGGTTTAGGCTCGAGGTGAGGAGAAAGTTCTTCACTGAGAGAGTAATTTGTCATTGGAATGGGCTGCCCAGGGAGGTGGTGGAGTCACCATCCCTGGAGGTGTTCAAGAGGGGGTTGGACGTGGCACTTGGTGCCATGGTGTAGTCATGGGGTCTGTGGTTACAGGTTGGACTCGATGATCTTCGAAGTCTCTTCCAACCTTAGTGATACTGTGATAATACCATTATTTACCTGCTTTTAGCAAAGCCTAGGCAGATAATTGGGCATATTTCTTTAAGGAAGGATCAGCAAATCAAATGGGTCTATAGTATTAATGTGCTCAGTCTGTTTTCAGCTTCAAGTAATTTTGCACTTTACCCAGTGGTAAGATGGAACTTTCTTGCTCTTAAATAGCTCTCCAGCTCTCAGGGCACCATAGAAACTAGTCTTCAAGATATCAAATCCAAACTCTCTCCTGGTGGTTTACTGGCTGACACCTGGGCAAATCAGGAAGGCATGCATCCAAAAGACAGAAAGTGAGTAACCATTAGTAGTTATTTTAATAGGTATTTAATCTTATATTGAGTCATAATTCATAGAACTCATTAATATGTACTTAAATGTATATGTAAGATACCTAATTTTCTTCCTTTTGTCACTCTAGTCCAGAAAGGCTGCAAGCGCTGCTAAGTTCCATCACAGATATTTATTATCAGTTCAAAAAAGACAAAGCAGAACGAAGTAAGTAACCTACTTGATTCACTTTTAACATGAACTGTCATGCAAAGGACAGATCAGTCCTCGTTCTACTAGGATATCTGTGATAGGAATGGAGAGTTAGTCAGCAGCAGTGAATGTGTCTGCAGGTCTTTCTAAGTGGGATGCTGTCTTAAAGCCTGTGTGAATCACACACCGTCACTGATCTCATATATTCGAATTGCAAGACTGGAGAGGAGAAAAAAAAATAGTTATTCAGCACTTTTACCATCATGATGGGACACATAAACCATATAGGAAATGGGTAAACTTACTGGAGTTTTACATAAATATAACTTACAAAATTAAACTGGTAATGTCTGTCATCTGCTCTGATCCTAGGGCTTTCTTATAATGAAGAACAAATTCACAAGTTTGACAAGTAAGTTTTGAAGTTGTCTTTGGGAAATACCATGATTGCTTTCAGATGCTCCTGCCAATAACCTCTTCTGTTAATTCTTATTGTAAATTATAACCTCTTTAGGATTGCTTTGTAAAAAAAATTGCTTTAAATATCTTAAATGCATAGGGCTATGATACAGGGGTATATGATAATGAGATGCTTTCTGGCACTGGAATATCTTCATGATTAGAACTTCTAAATGTAGACATTGACTACCTGTTCATTACCTGGGGATAACTGTCATATAGGAAGTAGATTTTTTTCCTATGGGGTGTTCTGGGTTCTTTTTAGGGACAAAAGAGCCCTCAGTGAGAATAAAGTGACTTTAAGATGGACATAATTTCCTACATCATTGTCTGGGGATAACTATCATATAGGAAGCACATTTTTTTTTCCTGTGGGGTGTTTTGTTGTTTTTTTTTTAAGGGACAAAAGAGCCCTCAGTAAGAATAAAGTGACTTTAAGATGGACATAATTTCCTACATCATTATCTGGGGATAACTGTCATATAGGAAGCACATTTTTTTTCTTGTGGGGTGTTTTGGGTTTTTTTTTATAGGGACAAAAAAGCCCTCAGTAAGAATAAAGTGACTTTAAGATGATTTCCTACAGATGAATAAAATATGGGCTAGCTGAATGAAATTCTAGAATGATCTAATCTTCCAGGAAGTAGAGCATGCAAAGTAAGTTTTAATGCAGTTCTCTATACCTGTTTAAAATTGTCACTTAGGAGAGCTGCCTATATGAGTGTCTTTATGTCACCTGGATGTCTAGACTTCCACTAGGCTCCACTTACTCTGCTATTTCTTAAGCAGTTGTAAACAGCTGCTTTGGTCATGCTGCAGGATCAGTTCAGTGCCTCATATGCAGTTGCCTTATAATGTGTAAGTTACCCTTAGGCATCTGAGGCAATGCTGTGTGACTGGGAGGTAGGACACAACAAATATGAAACCTGCATCTGTCTGGACAGACTGCCCAGAGCAGGGCACAGGGCAGGGTATTCTCATGCATCTCAAATAATGCTGGGTGTTTATGTTGAAGTAAATTACTATCCTGATAGCTGATCAGTTGAGTGGTTCCCTGGACTTTGCTGAGTGCTGTCTTAATTTAGATGCTGCTTCTGTAATTTTCTAAAACCTCTTACTGTTGCTGCCACTGGTGGGGCTTAACTGACAGTTACAGGTAGAAAGGTAACGTTCAGAAGGCACTGGTGTTCTCACAGCTATGACTCTTAGTTTTCCCACAGTGAAAACTAAATGGGATAGCTACTAAGAGGAAGGGAGGTTACCTTAAGATAAAGGACAGTAGGGGCAGGAAATCTCTTAAGATACACTGACAGAGACTTGGACACATCATTGCCTCACAACAGCAAGGGACTGAACCTCATGTGAGAGGTAATGTGAGCAGTAATTTTGTCATCTGTTCTTAAGGGTGTGGTTGGAAAATAATGAAGCATTGGGACACAATCAATAGCTCATTTTAAAAGCCACATTCCCAAACCATTCTATGATTCTGTAAACAGGCTTCACAGAATCACAGACTGGTAAAGTTTGGAAGGGACATCTGGAGATCTAGTCAACCCCCCTGCTAAAGCAGGTTCACATGGGGAAGGTTGCACAGGATGGCATCCAGGCGGGTTCTGAAAGTCTCCAGGGAAGGAGATTCCACAGCATTTACCAGTAAATAGACAAGGGAGCAGTTCTCAGTTAGGATTATTTCAGTTGAGTTATAGGTATGCATCTTTGAGGACAATCTTAGCTACACTGTAGTTAATTTGGATTAACCAATAGCTATCATACAAGACTTAATGAAACACCAGAGGCAGGTGTCAGACTGTAATGTCCCAGTATTCCTTAATTGCACTACTGGTGCAGTGCATAGCATGGTATTGCACTGGGATTACT
Organism: Colaptes auratus; assembly: GCA_015227895.2. Classification (NCBI taxonomy): domain Eukaryota; kingdom Metazoa; phylum Chordata; class Aves; order Piciformes; family Picidae; genus Colaptes; species Colaptes auratus. The sequence goes on along the minus strand of CM037632.1, from coordinate 9,401,560 downwards.
ATCTGCAGCATTAAGCAGAACTGGGTTTTGTTTTGCTTTCCTATTCTTACCTGCTTGCTTTTTTTCTCTTGTCATAAATGTAAACTGACACAAAAATTCTCAGTTGTTTGGGGTTTTTTTCTTGCATGTGTGTGCACTAACTCAGCACAAAGGATTATTCATACATGCTGGAATAAGGATTTCTGCCCTTTCCATTTACAATCCCTTTTACTTAAATATACCTGCTCAGATAAATGCTGACTTGGAGAAGGTTTTTGACTGTTTGTTCCTATACAAATAATTGCAACTAAATCCTTCAGGTTTTTTTTTCTCTCTGCTAAAGAATATTTTTGAAACATAAACTGGCAATTCATGCAGTGTATTGAATTCTTACACATTACAACAGCATGAATAGAGGTGGATAAAGTAAATCCACATACCTCTTCTCCCCATTCTTGAAAGTTAGAGGAACAGGGTTTTGAAACAGTGTAACACTGGTCTGGTTGTTTCTCTGTTGCAGGCAGAAGCTGTATTTGCACGCTACAAAAGCCATAGCTCTATTCAAAGATGAATGTGTCAGCAAGTATGATACTTTTTTGGACAAGGCAGAGGACTGGTCAAGGCAAGCTATTGAATTATTTAATGTTTGGTGATGTTCACTGCACTGCTTTCATAAAGGAAGCACTTAAAGGAAAACTTTATTTTTTTTTCCTTCTAGGAAAATGCTTCACACAAGGAAGCAGTTACTGGCTCTTACCAACCAGTGTTTTGATATTGAAGAAGAGGTATCCAAATACCAGGATTATATAAATGAGGTAGAATACTTCAAAATTATGTAAAGCATTTCTATAGATAAAAGACTACTACACAGTGTTTAATGTCAGTAGTGTTGTTTATAGTGAGTCTAACATGAATGCATTCTTACTAAGATATAGGGCTGCACAGATGTAGGACTTGGTGTATAGTAGCTTCATTGCACCTGAAGGATGCCCAAGGGATCAGGTCCAGCCAGCATGGATTTAGGAAGGGCAGGTCCTGCCTCTCCAACCTGATCTCCTCCTATGATCAGGTGACTGCCTGGTGGATGTGGGGAAGGCTCTGGATGTAGTCTACCTGGACTTCAACAAGGCCTTTGACACCGTCCCCCACAGCAAACTCCTGGCCAAGCTGTCAGCTCGTGGCTTGGACAGCAGCACTCTGAGCTGGGTTAGGAACTGGCTGGAAGGCCAAGCCCAGAGAGTGGTGGTGAATGGTGCCACATCCAGCTGGTGGCCAGTCACTAGTGGTGTTCCTCAAGGATCAGTGCTGGGCCCCATGCTCTTTAACATCTTTATTGATGATCTGGATGAGGGGATTGAGTCAGTCATCAGTAAATTTGCAGATGACACCAAGTTGGGAGCCGATGTTGATCTGTTATAGGGTAGAAGGGCTCTGCAAAAGGACCTGAAGAGGCTGGACAGATAGGCAGAGTCCAACATGATGGCATTCAACAAGTCCAAGTGCTGGGTGCTGCACTTTGGCCACAACAACCCCATGCAGTGCTACAGGCTGGGGTCAGAGTGGCTGGAGAGCAGCCAAACAGAAAGGGGCCTGGGGGTACTGATTGACAACTGCCTAAACATGAGCCAGCAGTGTGCCCAGGTGGCCAAGAAGGCCAATGGCATCCTGGCCTGCATCAAGAATGGTGTGGCCAGCAGGATCAGGGAAGTCATTGTGCCCCTGTACTCAGCACTGGTTAGGCCACACCTTGAGTACTGTGTTCAGTTCTGGGCCCCTCAGTTTAGGAAAGATGTTGAGTTGCTGGAACATGTCCAGAGAAGGGCAACAAAGCTGGTGAGGGGTTTGGAGCACAAGCCCTATGAGGAGAGGCTGAGGGAGCTGGGGTTGCTTAGCCTGGAGAAGAGGAAGCTCTGGGGAGACCTTATTGCTTTCTATGACTACCTGAAAGGAGGTTGTAGCCAGGTGGGGGTTGGTCTCTTCTCCCAGGCAATCAGCACCAGAACAAGAGGACACAGTCTCAAGCTGTGCCAGAGGAAGTTTAGGCTCCAGGTGAGGAGAAAGTTCTTATCAGAGAGAGTTGTTAGCCATTGGAATGTGCTGCCCAGGGAGGTGGTGGAGTCACCATCCCTGGAGGAGTTCAAGAGGAGATTGAACATGGCACTTTAGTAGCATAAGGTCTAGGGTGACAGGTTGGACTTGATGATCTTTGAGGTCTTTTCCAACCTTACTGAGTCTCTGATTCTATGTCAGTGGCATAGAGAGTGCTGCCATTTTTTGAATCCTGACTTGAATTTGCAGTGTGGTGGCACTTTTGGGGTTTTGTTCCCTTATTTTGGTGTGGTTTTTTGGTTGGTGTTTTTGTGTATGTGTGTGGGTTTTGGTGATTTGGTTTGGTTGTTTGGGTTTTGTTTCATTTGTTTGGTTTTGGGTTTTGGTTTTCTGGTTTTTGTTGTTATTGGGGGGTTTTATTTTTTATGGGATTGTTTTTGAGGTTTGCTTTTGGTTTGTTGGGGTTTTTTTGGGTAGCATTTACGCTTTCCTCACAAAATCTGTGCGAATGGATCTGGGTTCATTAAGAAGTGTTCTGTGTAACTGTTAGGCTGTAACTTAGATTCCTTTTTATCTTTTCCAGGTACAAGATGCTCTGCCTCAGAAAATGTTTGCAGCTTCCAGTGGCTGAAGCATAAAATGAATACAGTCTATCCAAGCTCAAACACGTTGGTGGAAATGACTCTTGGGTGAGTACTTCTTAGCTGGGTTGATATAATGTTCTATATCTGTTACATATTTTTTTCATTCATCCGAATATGGTTCACATAATCACAGGATGTTAGGGGTTGGAAGGGACCTCTGGAGATCATAGTATCATAGTGTCAGTCAGGGTTGAAAGGGACCACAAGGATCATCTAGTTCCAACCCCCCTGACATGGGCAGGGACACCCTACACTAGGTCAGGCCGGCCAGAGCCTCATCCAGCCTGGTCTTAAACACTTCCAGGGATGGGGCCTCAACCACCTCCCTGGATAACCCATTCCAGAGCTTCACCACTCTCATGGTGAAGAACTTCCTCCTCACATCCAGCCTGAATCTCCCCACACCTCCAGCTTCATTCCATTCCCCCTAGTCCTATCACTACCTGATAGCCTGAGAAGTCCCTCCCCAGCCTTCTTGTAGGCCTCCTTCCAGATCAGGACCATAGAATCTAGCACAGGTCACACAGGAACGCATCCAGATGGGCCTTGAAAGTCTCCAGAGCAGGAGGCTTCACAACCTCTCTGGGGAACCTGTTCCAGTGCTCTGTGACCCTTACAGTGAAGAAGTTCTTCCTCATGTTGAGGTGGCACTTCCTGTGCTGTAGCTCCTTGTCCCATCACAGGGCGCAAGTGAGAAGAGGCTGTCCCTTTCTTCAGGACACCCAGCCCTCAGATATTTACGTACCTTTATTAGATTCCCTCTCAGTCTTCTCCTTTCCAGACTAAACAGCCCCAGGTCTCTCAGCCTTTCCTCATAAGGCAGTGCTCCAGTCTCTTCATCATTCTGATTGCTCTCTGTTGGGACTCTCTAGAGTAGACTTAGTAATTGCTTTATCAAGAGCAATAATTTTATGTTGCAAAAAAACCTTTATATTACTTAAGTGGTGCAGATTTGCAAGTGAGTAAGGGACAATACTCATGTATCATCCATCATTTTTAGGAAATAATGAACTTGTTTTCTGTCCTGTATTTTGTATGCAATGACACACCTTGAGTACTGTGTCCAGTTCTGGGCCCCTCAGTTTAGGAAGGACATCGAGACACTTGAAAGTGTCCAGAGAAGGGCAACAAGGCTGGGGAGAGGCCTTGAGCACAAGCCCTATGAGGAGAGGCTGAGGGAGCTGGGGTTGTTTAGCCTGGAGAAGAGGAGGCTCAGGGGAGACCTCATTGCCCTCTACAACTACCTGAAGCACCAGAACAAGAGGACACAGTCTCAAGCTGCACCAGGGGAAGTTTAGGCCCAAGGTGAGGAGAAAGTTCTTCACTGAGAGTCATTCGTCATTGAATGTGCTGCCCAGGGAGGTGGCAGAGTCGCTGTCCCTGGAGGTGTTCAAGAGGGGATTGGATGTGGCACTTGGTGCCATGATTTAGTCATGAGGTCTGTGGTGACAGGTTGGACTTGATGATCTTTGAGGTCTCTTCCGGCCTTGGTGATACCGTGATACTGTCACAAGTTGCTGTATCATAGGAGATAACTGTCCCTGTACAAGCCTGTAACCTTTCTTTCACGTCTTGTTCCTACAGTATGAAGAAACTAAAGGAGGAAATGGAAGGGGTTGTTAAGGAGCTGGCTGAGAACAATCACATTTTGGAAAGGCAAGCAATCATTTTCCCTTTCTGGGCAGATACTAGGAAGGCACTTAATTTGGTATATTTTGTAGATCCAGAACTTGAACTAAGGGATGATACTATAATCTCTTTAACTGTAATTATACTGTTGAAGTGTTGATCTGAGGTGTCACCAAAAAACTTACTCAAAGCTTTGAAACATGACTGTAAGATCATTCTAACACAGCAAACGTGGCATTTTTGTTTCACGCCGCTTATGTGTAGCCAGTAAAAACATCTGTTGCACAGATTACTTCTGCATTGAAACACAATGCTGTGGTGCAGCAAGCCAGTGGTGTCTTTTAGCTCCTCATTTTTAGACATAGTGTTTAACAATTGTGGAATGGTACCAATCTGAATGAAAGATTTTGCAGTTTTCATATTGGTTAAGGAAAGTGAAAAGAAAGAAGCCGATGTATTTATTAAAATCCCTAGAAGGTGGTGTCATACAGACTGACTTTGCTTTGTTTTCCTCCCATGATGATGATAAAACAGATTAAAAAAAAATAATCTCCTGAAAGCTTATGGGTAAATTGCTGGCAGAGCTCAGTTTGTGTTCAAGCTGAATTGATTTTGTTGGTTTTTTCCCCACCCCTAGTCCCATACTTGGAGCATAGCATTTATCTTCTATCTTCTTTTCACATAGAAAAGTTAGACACAAATGCACGTGTTGGCATGTGGCAAGGGAAAGGAGAAACCCTTTAAATAATGGAATGAATTGAGGATTGATTCTGTAATGTAGTCAATCACTTAAAAATATGCTGATTTTTTTTCTTTTCCAGGTTTGGTGCTTTGACTAGGGATGGTGTCCTGCGGAACGTGGACTGTATGTAGCTTTCAAAGGACCCGAAGAGGACTTGTACATTTTTTTTCAAAAGGGGAAAAAAAAGAGCTACTGTTGGGACATTTAAAGGCAGATAATGTATCTGTATCCAGTGGGGTTTTTCCCCCTCTACAGCTGTAGTATTAAAAAAACCAAAAGGTGTAAATATGTATGATATGTAAATAGAAAAGAAATATATATCTCTTTTTTGGGAGGGGGGGGTCAGTGTTAGGATAGAATTACTCCTGGCAGGGAATTTAGCCCCTTGGAGGTTTTTTGATAAAGTCCTAAAGGAAAAAAAGTGTTGTTGGTGCAAATGACCTTTGTTGGATTGGAAGAGTGCCCTTTTTTCCAGAATTCAGTCAGGTATTTATTGCAAGAGGACTTGCAGAACTTAACATTGTGAATAGTCCTTAAAGGGTGTTTGGGATTTCTCTTAATGGCTGAGCTGAATCATCACAGAGCATGATGGTTTTTTAATTGAGATCTTTTAAAATAGGGACAAAGAGCACAGAGAGTGCAGAGTAGGAACACATTTCTCTTTCCTTCACATCCAAACTGTTTGTTTGCTTTTACTTGAGAAAACAAATGCACAATGTTGTTTGTTTTTTTTTAAGTTCCTCTCCGTATTTGGTGCCATCTCTGTAATCACTTGACTGCTTTGTATGTGGAAGTTTTGCACTTCAGGTTGTCAGACTGCATGTAAAAATTCCTCTTTGAGAGTACACAAGAGAAGTGGGTTCTTACAACAAAGAGCTTTTTCAGAGTCCTGTTTGCAGGCATAATTTTTATAAAAGGTTAAAAATCAGTATTAGGAGAGTTTGTGGGTAGTCAGTAGACTAGAGAGCATCATGATTCCTTCCTTGTTAAAAGAAAAGGAAATTCACTGCCTTGATGTCCGAGACCTGCTTTCTGCTGTTCTTGGTGAGAATCAAATATCAAAAGGGAATTCAGCTATTTTTATACCCAAGTGAACAGCTTCTTTCTTTGCAAGCTTTGTCCCCCCCAAAAAATCCAGCTATGCAAAAGGAGTGCAACAGATTGTTAGGTGTTTTTCCTTGGTAAGCTGTGGCATTCTTAACTTTTTGTTTTAAAATACCAGAAGCATGCCTAACTGGAATGTTTTTATGCCTGCTTGGACATTGGTCATTCGTGCACACACTGTCATTAGAACACATGCAGAAGTGTTAAAAGTGTTTCATTCCTGGAAGCTTTTAAGGCCAGGCTGGATGGGGCTCTGAGCAACCTTGCTGAGCAACCTTGTCGAGCAACCTTGTCTACTGTGAGGTGTCCCTACCTGTGGCAGGGGCATGGGAACTGGATGATCTTTGAGGTTCCTTCCAACCCTGACATTTCTGTGATTCTGTGAAAAGAATTGGTCTCTCAAACTGTGCCTAAATTCTTATTTTTTACAATATTTTGCCTATAAGTTCAAAGATTCTTAATTCTGAAGGAAATCAAGTGTTAGTTGGAATATATCTTTTTCAATTTCTTCATATGGAAGCAGTCTGAAAAAGAAAGTTAGTGTAGTAACTAACTTTGTATATTCTTAGTATAGTCTGTATGTGTAGGTGCCATATTCTTTTACATGGCTGAAAACATTTTCTTGTGTTTGCTTTAAACATTGCTGGGTTTAGTATTGCTAAACACATCAGGAATCTTAATCTCGTTAAAATTTCTTTATCTATAGCAATTTTAACTAAGCAGCAGCTGAGGAACTTGAAGTAATCAGTTCATGGTCTACTGATTACATTCTTAGGAGGCAAATATATCAAAGTGTAGCATACAGTATCACCAAATCAGGATACTGGAAGACCACAATAAGTTCTCCTTGGAGATGAGAAGGTTCCAAGGAGACTTTATTGTGGCCTTCCAGTATCTGAAGAAGGCCTATAAGAAAGCTGGTGAGGGACTTTTTAGGGTGTCAGGTAGTGATAGGACTAGGGGGAATGGAGCATAACTAGTAGTGGGTAGATTCAGATTGGGGTAGAAAGTTCTTCACCATGAAGATGATGAGACACTGGAACAGGTTGCCCAGGGAAGTGGTGGAAGCCCTATCCCTGGAGGTTTGTAAGGCCAGACTGGATGTGGCTCTGAGCAACCTGATCTAGTGTGAGGTGTCCCTGCCCATGGCAGGGGGGTTGGAACTAGATGATCCTTGAGGTCCCTTCCAACCCTGGCAATTCTGTGATTCAATTTTTGGCTCAATCCAAGCATCCTGATACTGTCTGTCATACAACTGATTTGACAAAAGAAGTAATAGAAAGTAATACATGGGTCTTCCTCCTGAAGCTGGCTTTTACTGTTTTGGAGGGGTTAGCCTTCTATATTAATTATCTGTTACTTGAACAAACCTGTCTTCATATGAATTGTAAAAGTGCATGAGTGAATGACTTAATGACATAAATACATCATCAACCACTTCTTGCACGGTGTGTGCTTACTTCTGTGTCCTTCCATGATTTCACTTTCTATTACCTTACAGTTTTTGGTTTAAGTACAATACAAAGCCTGAAATCTGATGTAGCAAATTCCAGCTTAGCATGCATTAGCCAGCTGTCCAGAAAGCAACACAGCAGTACAACACAACCACCAGCACAGGCTCTGTGGTAGAGCCACTAATCCTTGGGGTCTTTTTCTATTTTTTTAATACTCTACTGGCAATTCCACTGGTGCAGCTCAATCAGTACCAGTTTAGAAGTGTAACATGAATAATTTTTGCTGAATGGAAAAGATTACTCATGGGTTTTTTTAAGCTTGAAGCCTAGAAAAAGAGATGTGGAATAAACTACGGGTGCTGAGAGAACTGGCAGATGAGGTTGCTAAGCCCCTCTCTATTATATTCCAAAAGTCATGGCAGACTGGGGAAGTCCCCACAGATTGGAAAAGGGCAAATATTGCTCCCATTTTCAAAAAGGGTAAGAAGGAGGAACCAGGGAACTACAGGCCGGTCAGTCTCACCTCTGTGCCCGGAAAGATCATGGAGCAGATCCTCCTGGAGGCACTACTGACTCAGAAGAGTAGTGAAGAGGTGATTGGGAGCAGTCAGCATGGCTTTGCCAAGGGCAAATCCTGCCTGACAAACCTGGTGGCCTTCTATGAACAAGTGACAGCACTAATAGATGAGGGGCGAGCAACTGATGTCGTTTACCTGGACCTGAGCAAAGCCTTTGACACTGTCCCACACCACATCCTGGTCTCCAAGCTGGTGACACACGGTTTGATGGATGGACCACCAGATGGATAAAGAACTGGCTTGATGGCCGCACCCAAAGAGTGGCTGTCAATGGGTCCATGTCCCAGTGGAGGCCAGTGACAAGCGGAGTCCCTCAGGGATCAGTCCTGGGACCAGTCTTGTTCAACATCTTTGTGGGTGACATGGACAGTGGCATCGAGTGCACCCTCAACAAGTTTGCTGATGACACCAAGCTGTGTGGTACAGCAGACACGCTGGAGGGAAGGGATGCCATCCAGAGGGACCTTGACAGGCTGGAGAGGTGGGCACAAGCCAACCTCATGAGCTTCAACAAGACCAAGTGCAGGGTCCTGCATCTGGGTCGAGGCAATCCCAGGCACAAATACAGGCTGGGCAGTGACTGGCTGGGGAGCAGCCCAGAGGAGAGAGACTTGGGGGTGCTGGTGAACGAGAAGCTCAACATGAGCTCTCAATGTGCACTTGCAGCCCGGAAAGCAAATCAGATCCTGGGCTGCATCAGGAGAAGTGTGGCCAGCAGGTCAAGGGAGGTGATTCTCCCCCTCTACTCAGCCCTGGTGAGACCACCTGGAGTACTGCCTCCAGTTCTGGAGCCCTATTACAAGAGGGATCTGGAGGTGCTGGAGCGTGTCCAGAGAAGGGCCACGAGGATGATCAGAGGGCTGGAGCACCTCTCCTATGAGGACAGACTGAAGGAGTTGGGGCTGTTCAGTCTGGAGAAGAGAAGGCTCCGAGGTGACCTCATTGTGGCCTTCCAGTATCTGAAGGGGGCCTACAAGAAGGCTGGGGAGGGACTTTTCAGACTATCAGGGAGTGATAGGACTAGGGGGAATGGGATGAAGCTGGAGGTGGGAAGATTCGGGCTGGACATGAGGAGGAAGTTCTTCACCGTGAGGTGGTGAAGGCCTGGAATGGGTGTCGAGGGAGGTGGTTGGGGCCCCGTCCCTTGAGGTGTTAAGACCAGGCTGGATGAGGCTCTGGCCAGCCTGATCTAGGTAGAGTGTCCCTGCCCATGGCAGGGGGGTTGGAACTAGATGATCCTTGTGGTCCCTTCCAACCCTAACTGAAACTATGAAACTATGAAACTGTAGTTGTATGAAGTTGTTTGGGTAAAATTAAACAATTAGTTGCATGCCTTGCTGTTACTGTGAAAGGCACAGTACTTGGTTTGGCAAGCCACATTTGGTTGGCTAAACCAATGATGGCTTCTAGCTAGGGACCTGAAAATCACTTGGTCTGTGTAGAGGAAAACTTGGTTTACCAGCCCAATGATGAACACTTTTAAACTGGCTTATAAAAATTTTAAAATAACCTGGCCACCTAAAGGTAAGTTAAAGGAGAGAAGAAACAAAAAAAAAAAAAAAGAATGGCTAGGGTCTGGAAAATTAATCTGAGGGAGACTGGGTCAGGATGGGGAGTTGGCTGAAAGAGAAGATTGGAGGAAGAGGAGAGCAGAAGTCTCCAGGCTTCCAAAGGCCATTGCAGAAGACTGGTGTTCACCACCACTTCTATGGCAAAAAAAGGATTAGAGATTGGGAATATACATTGCAGTACATTAAACCAGAAAATTTGGACTATGAGCTTGGAAAAATCTTGCAAAATAGTAAAGAGAGTCAAGTGCCAGAATAGGTTGTTCTGAAAACAGGGTAAGACTGACTGAAGAGGTGGTTTAGGAACAGGTTAACTGTTGAGAACTCTTAAGGCCAATTCAGCCATTGGCAAGGCTGACCTCTGAACAGCTTTTTTGTTGTTTTGTTTGTTTGGTTTGTTTTTCAATGTATTTATTCCATTGTTAATTTTTAAAAAAGGGGGTGGGGTGGGGTAGGGGGAGTATCCCTCAGTGGAGTTTGTTATTTTGCCATTGGTACAAGCATCCCCAGCAGTAGTTGTACTTAAAGGCACGTCTTTCAGAGAACTTTACTTCCTGGGGAGAAGGAAGACTGACAGCAACAGGTAAAACTGCTGGTGTGATCTAAACATGGGTGTGCTGCAGTTGTTTGAAGCTGTAGTCTGCTCCTGAAAACTTAGTGTCCAGTGTGATCTGCATCTACCCAGGCTTCCATGGCCTTCCCACCAAGGTCATGTCACCCTTCCCTTGCTGCAGGAAGCATTTCCTGGACCAGCTGCATTAAGTAATGGGGGCAGATAATTTTAATCAGAAGGTACTGAAGTGTATCAGCAGTTCTTGCCAGTACCCCTTAGGCCAGTGTGAAAGTTGCTTTGGCATTCTTGAGTACGATTACACCACATGATATGGGGGCTCATCAGCAATGGTGGACCTGGCAGTGAGCCTATGAGTCTGTCTGTGTGGCCCTGTACAGGGCTAGAGAGAGCTGAGCTTGGCCCCTCCTTACACCAGCCACTGGCTTTGCTTGGCAGGCACATTTGCTAACTCATGGTGAAGGAAGATGACGCTGGCACAATCAGTCGTACTCCTGCTCCCTTGGTGACAGCTGTGGGAGCCCTGCATCAGTTTCAGTTCCAAGCAGACAGGGGCTGTTTACCATCTTTAAATAAATCAGGTGTGTTGGCAGTGTCATGCCTTGGAACGCTTTGTGTAAATTTTTCATAAACCCTGCATCTCCACATCTCAAAAACAAGATACAGCTGGGCTACAATCCCACTTTATACCACTTTAAAATCTGTGCAAAGTCCCCATTAAAATAGACGATGTTTCTAACGCCTAAGAGATGTGACAGCCAAACGTACCAGTAAGCTCACCGACTGTTTTCTGAAGCTTTCGGTTTGATAGATCCGGGCCTTACTTTTCCAACGGTGCTGTGACCTGCTGCCAGCTCGCCATAGAGAAGGGAGGCTGGGCGGGGGGAGCAACCGGCGGGATCGGGGCAGCCCATAGTTCACTCCCTTGGGGGGCCGGGCGCCGGCATCAGGCGACTGCTGGTAAGGGCGGTGGAGTTCACGGTTCCCACCTGCCGCCAGAGAGACTCCCTAAAACGCTTCCCGTGGAAACTTCAGCTTGGAAAACGAAAAACCAAAGTCGCCACAAGCAGTGTATTATTAGGCTGTAATCGTTTAAACTACGGTAATAAAACGTACCTCCTGGAACGGCTTCACGACTTCCGTTGGCTGTACGCGTTCCTAGTGCATGCCTTGAGAGCCCAGGTGAAAGTGGTGGCTACAGCAATTGCTTTTTGCAGCTGCGGGCCAGGGGAAGGAACGGGACTGGCAGACCGGCAGCGTTTCACAGCTACCGGCTGTGGTTGTTCCTCCCCGAGACGTTTCGTGATAAGAGGACTCGGGGTGGTCGAGGGGAGTCGGCGGCCGCCGCCAGGTCTGAGGAGCACGCGGGCGTGGTGCGGCGCCCCCCCTCCGCCGCCGCTCCCCTGCTCCCCTCGCCCGCGGGTGTCATGTGCGTGAGGCGTCAACGCCGCTCGCCTCGGCCGCTCCGCGGGGAGAGGCAGCAGCGGCCGGCGCGACCCGCTCCGTATGGCGGCGGCGCCGGGTGACGGGCGCGGGAAGCCGCCGCGCGGTCGGGCGGTGCGGACGACGAACCCGCAGCCCGACGTGCCCGCCGGCATCCCGGGCCCCGCGTACGGCGGCCGCCGCCACCCGGCGCCGCAGCCGCCCCGCCACGTCCGCACCATCTTCGAAGCGCCGCCGCCGGAGCCGCCACACCGCTTCGAGCCGGCGGCAGCGGGAACGTGGTGCGACCTCTGCTGCCGCTTCGTCCTCTTGCAGGGCCTGCGCTGCGCGGGTGAGTGCCCCGAAGGGCCCGCCCGTGGCCTCTGGCGGGAAACGGGCGTCGGCGGTGGGGAACGGCGGGTTTCGGGGCTGCTGGGAGATCCCGGGTCTTACAAAATTGCGAGTTAGGAGGCTTGTGGGGCTAGATCGGCTGTCTCCCGATCCGTGGCCGTGGCACTGGATCTGGCGCGAATGGGAGCCTGGGTGTCCCCACACGAAGTGTTTGAGTGTGAGGGCTGCTGGGCAGGGTGCTGTGAGTTGTGCCCTTAGTGGCAGGGTCGTAGTGCAGCGTAGGTGATGGTATGGGTGATGGCATCACATGGTACAACAGCACAGTACGGGTGCCGGTGGAAGTACCATCCAGCTGACAAGAGCTCTGTCTCCACCTAACAGGAAGGCAATACATGTCGGAGAGAGGTACACCCTGCTGTAGTAGTGCTGGGAGTAGTGCTGCTTTGAAAGGTTCTTGGGTGCTCTCACTCTTGGCAAAAACTACGCAATCTTCTCTCTGGTCCTTCAGGTCAGAGGAGGTGGCTGTGTCTTGGAGTAATCACATGTCCTGCTGTACTTTTAAAGCACAGTGATTTCATTAATCTGCTAGCTCCCATTCTTTTTGTTTGGAGAGCATACATAATACTCTAGTGCTGGTTAAAAGACGTCTTTTTCCATGCCTTGGTTTGGAAAGCATTTGGGTACATCGTTGCGTTTCGAAGTGGCCAAAGAGTTTGCCTGGGGGGGTGGTGGAGTCACCATCTTTGGAGGTATTCAGGAGGAGACTTGATGGGGTGCTTGGTGCCATGGTTTAGTTGGGTAGGTGGGTTGGATTGGTTGATAGGTTGGACACAATGATCTTGAAGGTCTCTTCCAACCTGGTTTATTCTAGTCTAGTCTAAGAGTAGTTTCAGCATGGAACCTCGGGGGTTTGCTTGCTTCTCTGGCTGCTCCTCACCCACAGCTGTGATGCTGTTGCACTTTTTAGGACAATCCAGTGCTGTTCCTATTGGAGTGATGTGTTAAGGTGTGTGGTTTGCTTTTGAGGTATGTCTCTGAACCTTTGTTTAATAGGTGATATTTGTAACCCAAGGTGGGACAGAAAGGTCAGTCTTTTCCTATATTTTTGTTACAGTTTAAGGAGATGTAATAACCTCATGCTGTTCTCTGCTGAAGCAGAGACAAAATGTCTGTTGTGGTGTAATGTTCAGACTGGAGCACTGCCTTATGAGGAAAAGCTGAGAGACCTGGAACTGGAGAGGAGAAAACTGAAAGGGAATCTAATAAATGTATATAAATATCTGAGGGCTGGGTGTCCTGAAGGAAGGGACAGCCTTTTACTTATGTCCTGTGATAGGACAAGGGGCAATGGATGTAAACTACAGCACAGGAAGTTCCACCTCAACATGAGGAAGAACTTCTTTACTGTAAGGGTCACAGAGCACTGGAACAGGCTCCCCAGAGAGGTTGTGGAGTCTCCTTCTCTGGAGACTTTTCAAGATCTGTCTGGAGGTGTTCCTGTGTGACCTGCACTAGATTCTATGGTCCTGCTCTGGCAGGGAGGTTGAACTGGAAGATCTCCAGAGGTTCCTTCCAACCCCTAACATCCTGTGATCCTGTATTCTCATAGTTACAGTGGCTTTCAGTAGCTCTGTTTTTACTCTTTGAACTTAAAAATTTTGACTGCAAAAATAAGATATTTTTATGTATCATTTAAGTTAGTGCACTGTTTGTTCTGACAGTTCTCTATCGTGCACTGATGTGAAAATAGACCTTGAAAATCATATTTTTTCTTTTATGATCAAATGCTTCGTGGCAAGAGCTTCAAGTGTCATGTTGGATTACATATCTTCCAACAGTATTTTCTCAGAATGATTACAGCTTACAGTATTTTTCCTTCTCCTCCATGGCAAGCTCCATTTTTATGAGGCATAGTACTTCAAGCTGCTCTATTAAATTGCTGTTTAAGTAGCAGAGGAAGCATTCAACATTTATGACCTAGCTTGAATGCAATATTTAAAAGCTGTAAAGTGCTATGGAGATGAAAGGAAACAATAGCTAGAGTGCACCAGGATTGCTACAAGAACCCCCCGTTCTTTCCCAGTTCATAGGCATGCCAGTGAGCCAGACTGATAAACAGATCTGTCTGAGAAATTGGCTGAAGGCAACGACAGCAGTGGCTGTGTCAGGACACCTCAGAGGTGTGAAGGAACATGTGGCCAGCTGCCCTCATGGCTCAGAGCTGCTAAATCCACTCTGTGGTCAGATGTCTATGTTCTTTACTATGAGGGAACACTGGAACAGGTTGCCCAAGGAGGTGGTTGAGGCCCCTTTCCTGGATATATTCAAGGTGAGGCTTGATGAGGCCCTGGGCAACCTGATCTCTGTGAAAAGGCCACAGTCTCATTTGGGTACTTCTTGTAAAGCAGAGTTTACAACTGAGGTTAAAATTACAACTGCTTTTCAGAGATTTTAATCTGCTTGGCAAGGTGTCACAGTGCAGGAAGGTTCCCAAGCAACTCCGTGTTTTCCAAAGGCCACAAGTGGTAGGGACTTCCCTTTTATGTCATCCAAAAAAAGCAAACCACAGCAGCATCCCCAGATGGTCCACTGCTGATAAAGAGGGAGATGTGTATTAAATTGTCTTGATTCTGAGTCACAAAGTCAGAGATATTGTGTTCATTTAAATTACTCTGAGTATTGGTTGAAGTCAGTTCTCACTTAAATTGTTGCCCTCAGACAAGATCAGAATCAGAGCTGCTGGGTTTGCGGATCAGAGTTAAAAGACATGAGAAATTCTCTCTGGGATGGAGTAGTCAAAGAGCACATCAAAGGAGTAATTGTAAAGTATTTAGGTGAAGATTTTTTTTCCTAAGAGAAAAGATCTGTGATGTCTTGAGTCAGGCTCTTGAGTGTCTCTGTCCAGCCTTGCCAACAGTGACTGGGATGGTGCTCAAGCTGAGCTTCAGCAGAAGCTAAACTTCGCTGTCACCATCTCACAGTCAAGCCATGGTTGTCTTTGAGCTTTTGTATGCTACTTGGTACGCATCACAAAGTGAGGCAGTATCCCTGGAGTGAACAAAGGACTAATGAACAAAAAATATCTTCCAGGCTTCTGCTAAAAACTGAAAAAAATACTTTCATATAACTCAGGGAAGAAAGATCAGAGTGGAAAAAAAATCCAGGGAGGTGAATGATCATCTGTTTCACTGTAGTGCACAAGGTGCATATTATTTAGGCAATTTATTTGGGGGAAAAAAAAACAAGGCAGTGCTGATATTTCTGGACCTCAGCCCAGGAAGAAAGCCAAATGTAATGAAAAACCTCTGAAAAGGATGCTTTGTAGTATCTGAGCTCTTGCTGCTGTTGTTTAGGATTCCTTTCCAAGAGAGAATTAATTGCTTTAACTTGCTCCACTCTTCACCTTTTCACCTCTGTTATTTGGGGTGAAAACCTGGTGATACCGTGCAGATGCAGAGTACCATTGCCTGGCCTGACTTCTCTGCACAAAGTTGTTTGAAACAGAAGCAATCAGGATAATTCCAGTGTACACCAATGTACAGTAAAGAGTGGGGCTTCATTTCTAGCATTCAGGTTTTTCTTTTGATCTGGGAGTGCCCTGGAGTGAAAGTTCTCCAGTTTCTTACAGCATGCTGATGGTTTCATGTTTAACATTATGTAGTACACGACCCCTGGAGTTGTTGCATTGTTCTCCTCTATTGCTTGGCATTTGAAAAATGAAGCATTTCTTGTGGTTTTAGATGAAGATCTGTATTGTCAGGCTTTGGTATACAATTTCTGGACAGTTGTACTTTCCCTTTGTGGTGTGGTCCATGGACTGGGTGTATATGGGTGGTGGAGGTGTGACAGGAATTGTCTTGTGGACTACTTGCCCTGTGCTTCCTAGTTAATTTCTATAACTTTTCTTTTAGGTTGCATTTTGTCATTTTCATTTCTGATGCCCATTTTCATTGCACCAAACAAAAATATTGCTAGACCTTTCCAGAAGTTGTCCTCTTCATTTGAGAAAAAAACTGTGGCTTCTACTAAACTTTGGGTGCAAACCTTCCACAGATATTTAAGGAAATGGTATTTAGAGGCACCATGAAACCAAGTTGCTCCTTTCTGCTGTTTCATGACTGGACATGGTTGGGAATTCGTGGATGCTTTTGTTGAAAGCATAATCTTGATACTGATACAACTGATACTTGTTGGTCTTACTGACTCTGTGTTTCCTGTGTAACATTTGGGGCTGCAGGAGTAAGAAGACCCAATGCGTTGTAATGCTGTAGAGATCTTGCAAAACAATCAGGGACACACAAGTATTTGTTAAGTTGCTTGCAAACATTGCCTACTAAGGAACAAATGGAATATATCTGTCAGATTTCTGGTGGCTGGAGTCCTTTATAAAGGTGCAGTCAACGAGCATCAAGTCAGCAGGCATCCCTGATGTCCGTCAGCCTCTTTCCTCCTTGCCTGTAATGTTACTTTCTATACCTGTGGCATTGCACCTGTAATGTTAACTGGATTTAGTGTGATCTGAGCACGGGCAGACACCTCTCTCCCAGCAATAGAAGCCACTCCAGTTCCAAGGTGTTCTGCAGAGGTGCCTGAGCCCTTGGTAGCAGATAAGACTGCAAATGTCCTCTTCTGCACAAATCTCCTACGCAGTATCACAGTATCACCAAGGTCGGATGACACCTCAAAGATCATCAAGTCCAACCTGTCACCCAAGACCTCATGACTACTAAACCATGGCTTCAAGTGCCACATCCAGTCCCTTTTTGAACACCTCCAGGGATGGTGATTCCACCACTTCCCTGGGCAGACCATTCCAGTAGCCAGCAACTCTTTCTGTGAAGAACTTTCTCCTCACCTCAAGCCTAAACTTCCCCTGGTGCAGTTTGAGACTGTGTCCTCTTGTTCTGGTGCTGGTTGCCTGGGAGAAGAGACAAACCCCCACCTGGCTACAACCTCCCTTCAGGTAGTTGTAGATAGCAATAAGGTCTCCCCTGAGCCTTCTCTTCTCCAGGCTAAACAATCCCAGCTCCCTCAGCCTCTCCTCATAGGGCTTGTGCTCAAGGCCTTGTTTTATATAGTTGTGAGTAGCATTTCCATTTAAACTTTCTGGTACTATCCAATCCTTTGTGTGAATGTTATTCTTTTGCCCCTTTTGGAAGAGGTAAAAGAGCAATCTGTCTGCTCTCTACCACGACAGTAGGGAGCTCCTGCAGAGGCTGCTTTGAGTGGGCAGGAGCCCTCTCTACCGATGACATGGTTATGTGAAGAGACCCTGTGTTTCATTTCATGTGCAGGTTGGAAGGAGGCCAGATGCCATAAGGCTTGGTTTTGAGCAAACCAGTATTTGAGAGCTGCTATGGGAGTAGAAATCAGTCTGCTAATTAAAAGGTGATAAAACAGGTGTTTCTGCAGGCAGTGGTCATAACCTAGGATGTCTTCAAGATGAGTAATAAAACATCGAAGCAATGATCTGTTTACAAAAGCAGAAAGGTCTTAGTAATAAAAAATGTTACCATTACTCGCCACTGCGATACCTTCTGATGGTCTGCTTGCTGGGAAAGCCTTGGAGAACCAAGGAGAAACTTGACCTTGGCATGTGAAAGCTTTGAAGGGCTTTCTGTTTCTTGGTGCCTGTTTCACACAGTCTTGCTAAACTCATCAGTTCAGCAGATGCTTGGCACTGTTTGGCCAAGAGTTTGGGGCACTGTGGGAGTTTCCAATACAGGTGCCTGTTAAATTCTGTTGTACCTGCATACTGTTTACATATTGCTAATTGCTTTTAACACATTGGGACAAAAGGTAAACCTGAAGTTCTGACTGCATAAGGTATTTTTAGAAAAACTGGTAACGTGGTTCATTGCTAAAGGTTGTATTTTGTTTGTTTGTTTGGGGTTTTGGCATTTGCTATTAGTAATAGGAGCTGTCAGCCATTCCAAGGGAGTAAGTACACTTGCTCAGGAAGAAGCAGCCCCTGCTCTACAGTGATATGGTGGCCAAGCATTGAGAGGTGAAGTAACTTTTTCAAGGTTACCCAGGAGGTCACTTACCAGGCCAGTGTTAGAGCTCAGCTCTTATCCAGGGACCATAGTCACCTCTTCCTTCTGTTGCTTAGTAGCCTCTAGCCTGCTTGGATTGATCTTTTTATCTGGTTAAGTACAAGTCAGCTGAATGCTTAATATATGTTAAAATCTATGTATATAAATATCTGAGGGCTGGGTGTCAAGAAGAAAGGGACAGCCTCTTTTCACTTGTGCCCTCTGATAGGACAAGGGGCAATGGATGTAAACTACACCACAGGAAGCTCCACCTCAACATGAGGAAGAACTTCTTTACTGTAAGGGTCATGGAGCACTGGAACAGACTCCCCGGAGATGTTGTGGAGTCTCAAGACCTGTCTGGATGTGTTCCTGT
Source organism: Colaptes auratus (assembly GCA_015227895.2). Taxonomy (NCBI): domain Eukaryota; kingdom Metazoa; phylum Chordata; class Aves; order Piciformes; family Picidae; genus Colaptes; species Colaptes auratus. Next base: position 9,383,058 of record CM037632.1, on the reverse strand, counting down.
GCGACCTGCACTAGATTCTAAGGTCCTGCTCTGGCAGGGGGGGTTTGGACTTGAAGATCTCCAGAGATTCCTTCCAACCCCTCACATCCTGTGAATGCTTGAAAATATTTAATGATAATGCAATATACTGTAGAGTAAAAGAAGAACTAGCCAGACATTAACAACTGTTCTTTGGCATTGAGGTTTTCTTCCTCAAAATCCTGGGTGTGAGGAGTTCTGTCCTCATCCCTGACAGAGATGGCATACCCAAAAAACCTCAGGGATCTCCACTTTAGAAGTGCTCATCGTGCCATAGGAGAGTCAGGACACTACTTGTCAGTACTGCTCAGAGTGAGCGCTGAGAAGGACTAATACACTACTAGCCTCCAATCAGCTTTCCATGATGGAATCCTGGTTTCTCCAGAAACTGTGCAAGGCACAATTAATCTCATGGATTTTACAGCATTACAGCAGCAGGGGAATAAATATGCCTCTGCTGACTGAAATGCAGCCATGACAACAAGCTCAGCTGCAGACCTCTGTATCCAACTGGACAAAGCCCAGCTGCCTGCTTCTACAGAGAGACTTCCATATATCCATCAAAAAGGGTTGAAACTGCTCGTGCTTGTTTAATGTTCATTTGCTTCCCCTCCATTTAGGATGAGTTTTACCCAAATTCCATACTATTTTACTTTAAAAGTCATTGTAATCAGGAATGTATCTGGACTAGAAGCTTTTTCCTTTTTTCCCCCCTTTAAATATTTATTTATTCCCCCCTGCCCCCCCAAAAAAAGTGTTGGATGGGAATTCTTAGGATATAGGTCTGGTACTGTTTCATTTTGATGTGCAGCAAGGTTTGGGTTGTGTGATCTTTTTATGGTATTTTTGTCTCTTAGCATAGCTGTCATCTATAGCATAGAATCATAGAGCTTTAGAGGTTGGAAGGGACCCCCAGAGATCATCCAGTCCATGCCCCCTGCCAAAGCAGGGCAGCCCTCACAGGAATGCATCCAGGTGGGTTTTGATAGAGATGGAGACTCCACAACCTCTCTGGGCAGCCTGTTCCAGTGCTCCCTCACTGTAAAGAAGTTTCTTCTCATGTTGAGCTGAAACCTTCTATGTTCAAGTTTGCATCCATTGTTCCTTGTTCTATTACTGTGCACCACTGAGAAGAGATTGGCCCCCTCCACTTGACACCCACCCCTCAGGTATTTATAGACATTGATCAGATCTCCTCTCAGTCTTCTCAAGACTAAACATTGTGTGAGGTTTTTCAACATTTTTCTCCTTTTGTCAGTTTTGTTTCCTTTCATGTCATGTTATTACCTAACCATAAATTGTTGGGAGCCTTGGTAAGAGGGGATTGAACATTTTAAATACTTCTGATGTCACAGCTAAAAAGGTGTCTGTTCAATTCTATTTTAACCTTATTTATATGCAAATTCTCAGATCATTAGATCTGGTAACAAATGCATTTTCCATCAGTTTGAATACTACAGTCCTTCAGTTTCCATCTTTCAAATGGAGGCAGAGTTTTAGAAGCTGCAGATTGCCATTCACTGGTTAATGTTTAATCCCTTCTTTTTGTGTTTGCAGCTGCTGAGAATCAAGAGGTTTTTTAGAAAGCTCACAAATATAGCTACTTATTTGGATTAAGGAGGGATGAACAGCTGAGCTGGAAATCAGAAGTATTACACTAGTTTTGCTGAACTAAGCTCAAAGGCAGCAGTTTTTTGTTTCCTTACTTTTAGTACTTGTCTTGCATCTTTTACAAGCTTCCTAGCAACTGCATAGCTTTGTCATACATGGTGATGTTATAAACAGTCTGAGGGAGCTGGGGTTGTTCAGCCTGCAATAGGGGAGGCTCTGGGGACACCTAACAGCAGCCTTCCAGTACCTGAAGGGGGCCTACAAGAAGGATGGAGAGAGACTGTTTGCAAAGGCCTGCAGTGATAGGATGAGGGGCAATGGCTTCAAATTAGAGAGGAGCAGATTTAGATGGAGGTTAGGAGCAGGTTCTTTTTAGTTTATTCAGTTTATCGTTTCTAGGTAAATACATTTCACACATGCAGTTCTGTTCTGTGCACAGATATGATGTTTCTCTGCATAACCCAGTGCTGGGTTGCTAAAATCCTTTGGTCCATTTCCGATCTCTGTCAGGCAAAAAGCAAAGGGAAATGGTCTGTGAAGATCCAGAAGTCTCATCCTCCCTCTCTTGAAGTTCAAGTGCTGTCAATATGGAAAACTATCCTTGTGAAGACTGGCTTGTGAATACCCCTCCACGCTGATCTCTGCCTGTCAGTGTGTCATATAGTATAGTGCCACATACCCACACTGTGACAGGTAGGAAAGGTACTGCCTCATTTTCCAGGTACACTGTTTTTCTACAAAGAAAGCAAAAACTCATTCTCAGCCCCCCTACTAGGGACATTTGCGAATGCAGGCAAGCAGATATTCCTGAATATGTGTAGCTTTTCCTACACACAGCTCCCACTGTGAATAGGTGTGTGAGGATCTCTGTTCATGAAACCAGGCTAAATGGAGAATTGCCACTAGAGTCAAAGCAAATGAAATCCTCCGCTCAGTGCAGTCTTTTGCTACCTAAGAGCTGGGAGGAGTGGAAATGGCAGTAACTCCTCACTGAGGAAAAATGCTCTTCTGCCCCAGAGCAGAGGAAATTCTTCATCTGCCCCCCCCATCTGCTGCCACTGTCCTTGCTCCTCCTCATTATTAGACTTTGTTTTAATGGAGTCTAATCACTGTTGCCTTGCTTCCACAAATGCTTGTCAGCAAAGAATCTGCTTTAAAACTATATAAGCTCAGCACACTCCAGGAGAATATTCCTGGTCGGACACCATTGGTTGTTCACTGTTCATCATTTAAGAGTATTTTATGTAACAGTGAAGGTTACTTTGGGCCTTTTTAGTTTTCTCAGCTCCAGCAGTGAGCATGGGAGGGCTACAGTAAGGCAGCCACTTAGTTGTTGTGTAGCTCTCTTCAGAGCTGATCTCCCTGCCTCTGTAGGTTGGGGTAGATGGTGACGTGTAGATCACTGGACGTTTCATGAGTGCCCTTTGCTTTCCAACTGCTGTGCACAGCTTTCCATGTGGAAAGCAGGTTGTGAGGCAGATGCTGAGAGCAGTCAAGTGCCAAGCTCTCCTGCCTGGTGACTTGCCACACATCCCAACCATGGCTTGAGAGCTCATGGGATGAGCAGCACACATATGGAGTCTGCATGTGTTGTTTCTGACCTTTGCAGAGGCCTGCTGAGATATGACCTTTGCACCTTCGCAGAGAAGTAGGAGGTCAGAGGCTGCTTGCATAGCAGAGGAGACAGCTGCTCACCTCCCTTTCCAGGCAGGTGGGACAGCAGCAGAGGCAGCAATAATTCCTTCCCCTCCTCCAGCACACTGCTTAGATGAGCAGAGGATGACCCGAGGGCTGAAATCTGCTGCAGGAAAAAGCCTTACATGTTTTTATCCTTAAAGGGAGGTAAGGATCAAGAGTGATGTCTGCCCACATTTCAGGTCCTTCTGTCCTCCTTGGAAAGCATCTCCAAGCACTGTCTCTTTGTTAGGGCAGACTACAGGTACAGATGTAGCCCTGTGTAGTACCTTCTTACAGTGAATTCTTAACTTCAGTAATGCTTCAGTGTACTTTAAGCCATCAGAGTTCTCTTAGGAGGAGCTACATGAACTCTCCTTAGCCCAGCTGATGCAACTGATGCAGGCTGACAGTGGTTTGTTGCTGTGCAGAGCACAGTAGCTCATATTCTAAAGCTGCCAGCTCAGGTTGAGAGGAAACACCCACCCCCCCATCGTCATCATCATCACAAACCCCTCATCCATGAGCTGTAGGGGACAGGCTGTCATCCATTAGCTCTAGATTTTAACCTAACTAGAGCCTAGAAATGTAAAGTGATGGAGGAATCATGAAATTATTGCAAGGCTCACTACCACTGCTGTTCAGTTCAGCTTGAATTCAGGCTCGTGTTCTAATCTGTATTAGCTGGTTTGTTGCATAGCATAATTGTCAGATTCATCCAACTGAATTCCTTTTTATCTTTTTTTTCTCTCTTTTTTTTCCCATAGAATGAATTCTCTTTGGCTTAAACTAATGTGCAACATTTTATGCTCTTGACTAATTTTTGTTCCAGTAAGGCACTGAACACTGTAAGGTGTAAACCTCCACAAGTTTGTTGTTGTCATCAGGAAAGCCACTTCACCCCTTTATAGTGTTTTATTTTATCATTATGTGTTTCACCAAATATTTTTTAAGCCTCATAAAATACCAGGATAACAAAAGTAATGTATTAGTGTTTCTTCTTAAGTGAAAAAAATATTCCTGTGCCTGTCACATCCTGCTAAAGATTATTCTATGTAGCTATATGGATTCTGTATCACATTATAAAACTAGTCAACATACTGAAGAAGAAGAGGCTCTAGGGAGACCTAATAGTAGCCTTCCAGTACCTGAAAGAGGCTACAAGAAGGATTGGGAGAGACTGTACAAAGGACTGCAGTGTTAGGACAAGGGGCAGTGGCTTCAAACTAGAGAAGAGCAGATTTAGATTGGATGTTAGGAGCAGGTTCTTTACTATGAGGGTGGTGGAACCCTGGAACAGGTTGCTTATGGAGGTGGTTGGGGCCCCATCCCTGGAGATATTCAAAATGGGGCTCAACAGGGCTCTGGGCAACCTGATCTAGTTGAGGCTGTCCCTGCTTACTGCAGGGGGCGTTGGACTAAATGGATGTACTGGAACATGTCCAGAGAAGGGCCACGAGGATGATCAGAGGGCTGGAGCACCTCTCCTATGAGGACAGACTGAAGGAGTTGGGGCTGTTCAGTCTGGAGAAGAGAAGGCTCCAAGGTGACCTAATTGTGGCCTTCCAGTATCTGAAGGGGGCCTACAAGAAGGCTGGGGAGGGACTTCTCAGGCTATCCGGTAGTGATAGGACTAGGGGGAATGGAATGAAGCTGGAGGTGGGGAGATTCAGGCTGGATGTGAGGAGGAAGTTCTTCACCATGAGAGTGGTGAAGCCCTGGAATGGGTTATCCAGGGAGGTGGTTGAGGCCCGTCCCTGGAGGTGTTTAAGGCCAGGCTGGATGAGGCTCTGGCCAGCCTGATCTAGTGCAGGGTGTCCCTGCCCATGGCAGGGGGGTTGGAACTAGATGATCCTTGTGGTCCCTTCCAACCCTGACTGATACTATGATACCTTTGTTGATCCCTTCCAACCCAGACCATTCTATGATTCTGTGATAGATGCACTTACGGTGTGAAATAGTATGGAGGGGGGGTTATGCCATGATGTTTTCCATTAGGTTTTAATGTGTATAAATTTCAGGGGGGGGGGACAAATATTTGATTTGCAATTTGGCAGATGCTCTTAAACACTCAAACCCATGCTGTTTCCTGAAAGGAGCGAGTTGCTGGGCCTTTAACTCTGCCCCTCACATGTGCTGAACTGGGTGGCAGAGCTCCTACTGTGCTAAAACGGTCACTTTGCTACTAAAACTGTCACTTTGCTACTATATTCCTGATGGTACGACAGGGTGGAGCTTGAACAAGAGACAAATCTGGCTGCCCTGGTCCTGCCCTCTGCTGTTTCGTTGACACCGGCTGAAGAATTGTGGCAGATACAGTATAAATGGAAATGTTTATTTGTTTTCAGAGACATATTGACCAGAGGAAACGCAATCTGTCTAGCACGGTCCTGAGCAGTAGCAATATGTTAAAAATGTTGGATGCATAAAAGGGGGGTTTTAGTGCATATTTTAGTGCAGAAAAAGACATTGTCAGTTCTAGAAGAGTTATTAACCGTGTGTGCTGTGAGCGTAGCTAGTGCAACAAAGCCCTTACTTTCTCTGGGTTTAAAGGTTGATATAAAAGGATCTTTGTTTTGTAACGACATTAGTCTTGGTTTTCAGTATTTTCTACCATCCAGATCTATCAGAAGGGGGAAGAAAAGTAAAATATGAGATGCTGAAGAAAAACATGTGACATGGTCAAGGAAATGTTATTAGCCTGGGAAATGGTTAAACAGTGTTGTTAAAGTAACATATGCTAAAATTAATGATAAATATTTGAATGGGGCATACATAATTCATTCCTAACATCTCTGGATTTACAATTTAATGTGGATCATGCTTGAAACATGTGTGGTCTAAGTACTGGTAATTAACTGTAAATTTCTTTGGTCAACAATATGCTGATAGAAGCTTGATTCTTAAGTAAAGTGTGGCAGTGAATGATTTGACTTTTATTGGCCTTAAAATCCATTACAAGTCAGATTTTTAACGTTCAGTGGATCTGTAAAAAGCTTTGTTAAACCTACTGCTATGGACCCTCAATAAGCAGGTCTTTGAGAAACACCTTCTCTAGAGTAAATGCTGTTAATTTTATATTAAGAGCTTTTGAGAGGGAGTTTATTTGTAACAGCCTAAAAAAGGCAGCCAGAGATGAATGAATGAGCCCTTCAAAGCCTTTTTGTGGAAAACATGTCTTGTTTTAACATCACTGGAAACACAGCACCAGGTTAAGACTCTGAAGCACTGCTCTTTCTTTAGCCAAAGCATCTATTAATATAGCTGCTGCTTGTAATGAAGAGGGAGGTCTGGAGGGCTCAAAGCAGAGTGACGGAGAGGGAGGGGATTTAGGACTAACAGGTGGTCCTGAGACGTGCTGGCTGACGCTGAGCTCAGAGCCAGCTCACTCTGTGGGCATTCATGGGCTTTCCTTTGCCCGTCTGGATACATGTGTCTGTTGTTCCTGATGTAGCAGTGGAGCCCTTTCAGCGATGGCAATAAGAAATGACTTGAGCAAAACCATCAGGAGGATAGCACGGTTTTTTTACTGGTTTCCTAAATCACTGAGCAGTTCAAGGAGGAGGAGGACAGTAAAACTTCTTTGGAAGTCTGCTGGTAAGTCTGCTGCTATGTTTCTTAAGACGTTTTTCCTTCTAAAAAGAAATTCAAAGGGAAAAAATCATTTATTTTGGTTCAGCTGGTTAACTTTTCCAGGCCAGCATTGTTTGTATTTTTCCATTCTCTGAGGCTCATTATGCAAAACTGTAAAAATATTCTGGAAATGAATGGAATAGAGTTCTGGAAATGGAATAGAAGGTTCATTAGGCTTGCTCAGAGGGAGAATTCTCTTGCAGCAATATATTCTATGCTTATTAATATTCATGTTGGTGATATTTTCTGTCTTGTTTTTGTAGACCTTGTTTATCCCTTAGGTACGTATATAAGAGCTCTAACGTGATGCAAATACCTGTCAGAAAACTATCTGGAATTGCCTTAAGGCGTTAATTGATCTAGAAGGCTATATGAAGATTGCACTGACTTGGCTCCTTGTACCACTGTGCACACAAAGCAGTGAGCAGCTTAGAGAGGGCTTGTGTTCAGCAGTGATGCACTGTCCCTCATTTCTGTTTTATCAGCTGAAATGCAGCACCGCTCAGCTCATCAGTTAGTAAAAGCCATTGTTCCTAACAACAACTAAGTGCTTTGATCCTTGTCCAGTCTTGGAGAAGAAGCATTTGCATTACTCAGATTAATATTCTTGTAAACACCCTGAAAGCCCAAGATTGTTGTGTCCCTCCAGAGTGGTCCATTACAGCTGGGGCTGAGGAAAATTCTTGAGGTGGGTAGAGGAACATGCACTGCCATAGCTGAGGAAGTTGAGATCATTCTGTTCTTCTTAAAGGACTAATTATACAAGATGGATTTTCATTTAATGAAGACTGTTCTGATTGAAAGGGGAACTTGCCAATTCTGCAAGTATTGCAACATTAATACCAAATTTCTATTTTTATGGGATAGGATTTGGGTCAGTTCTGCAGCTGATCAATTTACAATTGTACTTCAAATGACAGATTTGTGACTCTGAGAAGGGAAGGCTAAGTTGTACCACCCGAAAGCTGTTGCACAAATGTTGTTGGGCCACATGTCTAAATGGCATGTCAGCACCAGAACAAGAGGACACAGTTTCAAGCTGCACCAGGGGAGTTTTAGGCTGGAGGTTAGGAAGAAATTCTACACAGAGAGAGTGATTGCCCATTGGAATGGGCTGCCCAGGGAGGTGGTGGAGTCACCATCATTGGAGGTGTTTAGGAGGAAACTTGATAGGGTGCTTGGTTGAATGGTTTAGTTGATTAGGTGGTATTGGATGATAGGTTGGATGCAATGATCTTGAAGGTCTCTTCCAACCTGGTCTATTCTATTCTATTCTATTCTATTCTATTCTATTCTATTCTATTCCCATGTGAAGGGCTCCACAGATTTCAAGTATCAAGAGGGAAATCCTTAACCAACTGAAGTCTGTGGCACAACTTGCCTTGACTAAAACTACAGCTGTAATGAACCTCTGTTTGAATATTGGTAATCTCAAATACTCCTAATACGTCAAGTCAGCATGAGTCCTCATAGCACATCGGATAATTTGTGCATCTCTTTTGTTAGTGTGAAAGCATAAATGGCTAAAAAGTATCAATAAATGCTAAAGAGAGCTTTAATTGCTAGGTGAGTTTACACACTTGAAAATATTTACATGCCAGTTACCTTTCCCTTCACTACAAAAGAGTAATTGCATCCGTAACTTCTAACAAGAAATAATGTGACATTTGAGTGCTTTAAAAAAGCAATCCTTTTGGTGGTTTTTCTCCCACCTCCCTCCACATCTGTGCTTTGGGTAAGATTTGTCCTCTTACCCTAACCATTTTAATGTATGTATTAGCATCTCTTTTGAAATGAACTTGTAAATAGTATCAGAAGTGCCCTACATGTCCTCTTCTACCTGTGCAATGAGATGCACAGTGGGTTTGGCGGAAATGTGACATGTTAACAGAAAATTGCTTCTAAGCAGAAAAATAATCAGTGTGAAAATCAACTCAAACTTCTCATAACTTAGCAGGAACCAATCTCAATGAGTACCTCTGTAATAAGTTGAAGAGTGCTCCTTTCACGACAGCAAGGGGACACAGCTTCTCCTTTCACTGGCAAGTATGGAATCACAGAAACATTCAGGTTGGGAAAGACTCTCAGTATCACCAAGTCCAACCAACAACCCTACTCTACAAGATTCACCCCTAAACCAGATGAGGCAGGGGAGGTCTTTCTCCTGTATTCTTTGAAGAACCACATCTTCTCACACAAGTACAGCTGCAGCACAGGACTTATCTAAGGTAAACATCCCATGGCTCTGGGAAGATTTGTATAAGGCTCCTCGTTAAAGTCAAAACAATCTGAACATTTATCCTCTGTTCTCAAAACAAACCAACTGCCACTACCCCCTCTGAATACTGCATTCTGTAACACAAATCACAAACCACTACTGCATTTATAACACCCAAGAACCACATCCAGACCACCTTTAAACACATCCAGGCTTGATGACTCAACCACCTCCCTGGGCAGCCCATTCCAATGCCTGACCACTCTTGCCCTGAAAAAATGTTTCCTAAAGTCCAGTCTAAACCTACCCAGTCACAGCTTGAAGCCATTTCCTCTTGTTGTGTCACTAATTACCTGTTAGAATAGACCAGCACCATCCTCTCCACAATGTCCTTTCAGGGAGCTGTAGAGAGTGATGAGGTCTCCCCTCAGCCACCTCATATTCAAACTAAACTGCCCCAGCTCCTTCAGTTGCTCTTCATAAAATTTATTCTCCAGGCCCTTCCCCAGCTTCAATGGTTTAGTCTTTACAAAGACAGCAAGTGGCATGAAACTTAGCTACACTGAAGCCTGTCAACATTTCTGCCTTTTCATTGAGTGACCAGCATTTTCCTTGAGTTCTTGAGGAAGTATCAAATTACTCACAAGCTCCCTTAACTCAGAAACACCGTGTTTTGTTTACTCTTAGCCAAGCTGCCCTTCTATCCTTCTGGGAGGGTTCTGTAATGCATAAACCTAGTCTTGGCAGTACTGGCCATCTAACTACCTTGGTAGAAAAAGGGATTGGCCCTTGACTCCAGCATACTAGAGTTTTCATATTAGAGTTCTGCCAGGTTTTGCTCCAGTATTGTCACTAATAGGTTTTTATGGGGGTTAGATCAGCCAGGATGGGCCAGCAGAAAAAGTCTGCATCACTAGGCTTTTTTCACAGATGAATAACCCAGCTGATAATTACAGCTTTCAATAAGACTGACAGCTTTTAGCCATTTATGCTTTAATAAATAAATTCATGTTTTAGCAACAACAAACAAAAGAGGAACTTTCATGATTTGGCCATTTCAGGAGGAGCAGAGCTTACATTCTATAATATGCCTTGTTATAGATTTTGTGTAATGTCATACAACATTTGAACCATGAGATGTGCACTGTACCTCTGCATAGTACCCTCAGACTTGTTGCTTTCCTCCTGCTTCTGTCACTCTGTGTCTCAGGATGCCTTGTCCTCTCTGTCTGACCCAGATACAAAATCTGCTGAAGCACAAAATTAGTTTTTAACTATGACAATGAATTTAGTACTGTTGTAGGTCACTGTGTTCAGAAAGTTGCATTTGATGCCGTTTTAGAAGTCTATCAAAGCATAATTAGATTGCTATTCCTAAAACCCCTTCATTTTCCATCCTGTCCTTGGATGGATACTTTCATAAAATCTTAGAATGGTAGGGGTTGGAATATACCTCTGGAGGTACAATACAATATGCTAAGGCAGGTATGCCTGGATCAGGTTGCACAGGAACATATCCAGGTGGATTTCGAAAGTCCCCAGAGAGGGTGAATCCACAACCTCTCTGGACAGCCTGTCATGATCAAAGGAAAGAAGATTCTCCTTAAGTTCAAGTGATGCCTCGTGTTCTACTTTCTACCTGTTCCACAGGCCACCACTGAGAAGAGTCCAGCCCTATCCTCATAATCTCTACCCTTTAGATATTTCTATGCATTTATAAGGTCCCTTCTGTCTTCTCTTTTCCAGGCTAAAGAGCCAAGGTTGCTCAGCCTCTCCTCATAAAAGAGAAGCTCCCATCCTCTAATCATCTTTGTGGCCTTCTGTTGGACTCTCCAGTACTTCCATGTCCTTCTGGAACTGGGGAGCCCAGAACTGGACACAGTGCTCCAAATGTAGCCTCACTAGGGCCAAGTAGAGAGAGAGTAGAACCTCCCTTGATCTGCTGGCCACACTCTTCGTAATGCACCCCAGAATACCACTGGTCTTGTTTGCCACAAGGGCACATTGCTGGGTCATGGTGAACTACTTGTTCACCACCACTCTTGGATCCTTCTCTGCAGAGCTGCTTTCCAGCAGGTCAACATCTAACCTGTACTGTTGCATGAGGTTATTCCTCCTTATGTGCAGGAATCTGCACTTGCCCTTCCTGGAGTTCATGTAGTTCACCTCTGCCCAGCTCTCCAGCCTGTCCAGATTTTTGGGGGGGGGGAGTATTGGCTATGAGCAGTGGCCTACAATTTATATGTTCCTTTCTAAGCTCTGAAAGAAGAAAATTTAAGGGTGCTCTTTGGTATTTGGTTTTTGTTAAAGTCCTTACTGAAGGACTCAAAAATTCTCAGACACAGTTCAGAATATAATAAATGTACCTGAGGATGTTTTAAGTGCACTTAGTTTAATTGAGGGTATGTAACATTTCACAAGGGGCTTACACTGAGGGATATAGTGTTTAGGGTTCTGGAACCTTTATTTTTTTTTAAATATGTTTGGTTTTTTTTTCCTACAACATCTTCATACATTTTGTGCTGACAGATCATGTAACTAGAAGTTTTGTCATGATAGAGGACATAGATGCAGGGAGGCATACTGGGACAGAAAGGAATAAGAAAAAATCACCATAGAGGACCATGGGAAGACTGTAGAAAGCAATATTAAAAAAAAATCAAAATCAACCAGAAGCTTCTATTTTCTCTGTCTTATAGCAGAGGAGTAAGGTGAGGAGTGACAAATGTAAAGCAGATAAAAGATTATTGTTATTTTTTTGCTTAATTTGGCATGTTATTAAATTGTGAGGCTCATTACCAGAGGATGCTGCTGAGGTCAGGAATGTAACAAGATTTAAAGAGGGTCTGGAAGAATAAGAATATTAAATATTATGACAATTGAAGCTACAAGAGAAGCTTTGAAAAAGACATAAATCTTCCTTCTTCATGGTTTAAGCTAGTTTTTAACAATTAGTTTGAGATAATTTTGTGGCTCAGATCCCACAGTTGTTATGGTTTCTTGCAGTTTCTTCTGAAGCAGCTAATCACAGAACCACAGAATGTTAGAGGTTGGAAGGGACCTCCAGAGATCATTGAATCCTGCCCAAAGCAGGACCACCTAGGGTAGTCCTCACAGAATGCATCCAGGCAGGTTTTGAAAGTCTCTAGAGAAGGAGACTCCACAACCTCTCTGGGCAGCACGTTCCTGTGCTCTGTCACCCTCATTGTAAAGAAATTTCTCTTCATGTTGAGGTGAAACCTTCTATGTTCAAGTTTGTATCCATTGTTCCTTGTCTTATTACTATGTACCACCAAAAAGAGACTGGCTCCTTCCACTTGACACCCACCCCGCAGATATTTATAGACACTGATCAGATCCCTTCTCAGTCTTCTCAAGACTAAACAGCCCCAGGTTCTCAGTCTCTCATTGCAGGGAAGATGCTCAAGTCCCTAATCATTCTCACAGCTGTCTGTTGGGCTCTCTCTCTAGCAGGTCCCTGTCTCTCTTGAACTGGGGAGCCCAAAACTGGACATAGTATTCCAGGTGTGGCCTCACCAGGGCAGGGCAGAGAGGTAGAAGAACCTCCCTAGACCTGTGGGACACACTTTTCTTGCTGCACCCCAGGATACAATTTACTCCCTTGGCCACAAGGGCACATTGTTGTCTCATGGAGAACTTGTTGTCTCCTAGGACTCCAATATCTTTCTCCGTGGAGCTGCTCTCCAGCAGGGTGTCCCCTAACCTGTATTGGTGCCTGTTATTCCTCCCCAGGTGCAGGACCCTGCATTTGTCCTTATTGAACTTCATGAAGTTTGCCTGCACTCAGCTCTCTAGCCCATTTGCTTCAAAAGTTCTTAATCATCACTTAACAGCCTGTATCCAATATTCATTTAAGAATGCACAGATATTTAATGGAAGTGTGCCATTTAAAGATCCTTTTGTGTTGTGAAGGCATGATTTTAGTTTCTAGTCCTCTTTTCAAAACCATCTCTGCATGCATTTTTGCTATCTCTTTTCATTTTAAATATATGTATATTATATATAATATTTTTTTCCTTCTGTGATTTGCTTAAAAGTGTGCACTTAGCTAGTTTTAGAGGAAGCTGGAATAAGAAAAGCTTTTATTAGCAAAATTAAAAAAGAAGGTGGATGTGGGATGTCAGTGTTAACAAAGTTTCAAGTTAGTTGTAGAGGAAACATGTCATACTGAGCAGCTGTTAGGAAATTCATGGATGAGACCAAGTTGTAGGGGTGTGTCAATCTGCTGGAAGGTAGGAAGACAGTTCAGAGAGACCTGGACAGGCTGGGTCAATGGGCCGAGGCCAATGGGATGAGGTTTGACAAGGCCAAGTGCAGGATCCTACACTTTGGCCATAATAACCCCATGCACTGCTACAGACTGGGAGATGAGTGGCTGGAGAGCAGCCTGGCAGAGAGGGACCTGGGAGTGCTGGGTGACAGTCAGCTGGACACGAGCCAGCAGTTTGTTCAGTGAGTATGGAAGGCCTTTGGCATCTTGGCTTGTATCAGGAATAGTGTGGCCATCAGGACTAGGGATAGAATTCTGTCCCTGTACTCAGCATTGGTGAGGCCTTATTTCAAGTGCTGTGTGCAGTTCTGAGCCTCTCACTTCAAGAAGTTATTGAGGTGCTAGAGTGGGTCCAGAAGAGAGCAACAAGACTGGTGAAGCGACTGGAGGGAAAGTCATGTGAGGAGAAGCTGAGGGAGCTGAGGGTGTTTAGCCTGGAGAAGAGGAGAGTCAGGGGGGACCTTATCACACTCTACAAGTATCTGAAGGGGGGTTGTAGTTAAGGTGGGTGTCAGGCTCTCTGCCAGGCAACTTGTGACAAGACAAGAGGGCATGGCCTGAGGCTGTTCCAGGGGAGGTTTAGGTTGGATGTTAGGAATCATTTCCTCATGGAAAGGGTAATTAGAGACTGGAATGGACTGCCCAGGGAGGTGCTGGAGTTGCTGTCCCTGGAGGTGTTTAAGGAAGGTTTGGATGTAGCACTTAGTGCCATGGTCTGGTCAATGTGTTGGTGTTAGGTCATAGGTTGGACTTGATGATCTCAGAGGTCTATTCTAGCCTCAGTAATTCTGTAATTCTATGATTCTGTGATTCTTTAAATGGGCAGTAAAACATAATTCAGTGTGGATAAATATGAGCTAAGCTATATGCAGAAAATGCTGACTGCACATCTAGAACACTGGCTTCTAATCTAGCTCTTATCGCTTGGAAAACAGAATTCATCTTGTGCCTGGTTGTCCAAAGAGGCTCTTCCCAGTATTTGAGGTGAAAGGGAAATGAATATATGGAATATTAGGAAATGAATGTATGGAATATTAGGAAAGATAGAAAGTGAAATCCCAGAAAACCATACAGAGCACACAAATCATATGAAGTAATTTTGTCACCCTCCCCTAGCATTTGAAGGTACAAGGGAAGGCTTTGGATTGTCAGACTTTAGTAAACTCCAACAGGCCAGGGCTTTTCTGCTTGGTAAGAGGCAGCTGCAAGAGGATATGCTTCTGTACTAATAAGAGCAGTGTGGAGAATTGAAAACAGCACAGTTATTTACCATTTGTCAGAGCATAAAAGTCAGGGCTGTTGCCATGAAATGGCCAAACAAGAGGCTAAAGCAAACTACTCTTTTGCAGGCATATGCGTGCATGTAATTCAGTTGTGGAGCTGCCTGACACAGGATGTTTAGGAGACTAGGAACATAAATGTATTTGAGAAGGGATTAGATAAATTCATGAAGGAAAGAGACATCAGTGGATATTAAATAAAAAGGTACAGATACAGCCTCTGGCTTATTTGTTTTAAGTTGCAGAGTAGAAGGGCTTTAAGGAGGGAAATATCACTCAAAAGTCACTTCCCCCCCTGTGCATGTTCCCTAAGCATATGCTGGCAAGACTCTTCCCAAGGCAGGATACTGGCCTAGACAGTTCTTTGATCTAACCTGGTCCATATGTTACTGTGTTTTCCAAGTGCAATACTGGCAAAGGCCAGGAAATATGTAAATTTTTCCTGTGATTGTTGATTTCTGTGTAATTCTCCATCCACTAAGTAACTGTTTAGTTTTCCCCTTATTTGTGAGTCTGTGCTTTTCCACATGAGATGCATTGTATTTGTGCTCAGATAATCCATGGTATATTTTTCTCCATAGTGGTTATCATGCTCAGGTCTTACTAGTCATGTGGCTTTTACAAATGGCATTATGTGTTTGGTTTATTCCATTTCTCATATAATTAGATGAGACTAATGTGGCATCCCACTAAATTCCTTTTCCCTTGGGTCTGCCAGATTTAAATGAGACAAGACAAATCTCTTTGCCTTCTCTGCCTACCTTCCAAAGGAAAATCTTGATTTGTACCTGGAGAGTTATTAAGATTTCCATAACCCTGTGATAAATAAATTTAAAATATAAATAAATAAGTAAATAAAATCTGTTCAGACACTGAACTTCATCTCATAGGACCAGTGACTGGTTGGATGAGGAACATCCATAACATGAGATGCCAGTATCACTAGGAGTTGCTAATGCACTGTGCTTTCTTGTTCTCTGGGGTACTTTGGAAAATTCAATTTTACTTTCTGTTTTCCTACTGCCACATTTCTTGTTTCCTTTGCCAACATCAGGCAACACCAACTGAAAGATGCTGTTTCTCTTCACTGCCTCCCTTTGCTGTGTGGGAGCCTGTAGGAAGACAAGAGGAAGAAAAACAGGGTGACCAACTGTATGCATTAAACTAAGCACCGCTCCAGTACATCAGCTTCAGGGTTCATTATAAGGGTGCAAATGCTGACCTGAAACATCAGAAATAAAAAGCTGTGGATTGGTCATTTATGAAGAGGAACATTAATAAATTAGTAGTGTGGAGTTACATGTTTTAAAGGGATAATGTTACATTAGAGCCTGATAGGTAAATGTAGACTGAGCTTGGACGTAGCGTGCAAAAGCACGTTCAGAGCTGAGCTGTGCTCAGGGTTAAAGCTGATCTGCACAGGGCACAACTATTTTCATATTAAGCTTCATTTGATTTGATGGGTTTGAGTCAGCTTTTTCTCATCTTGCATTTAAACATAACAAACTGCAGGTTTTGTTTGGCAGAAAGTTCAAGTTTTGCAGTGGCATGGGAGTTCAGCACATGCCCTGGGCTGCTGCGTTTTGTGGTTTCCATATGGGAACTTAATGTAATTTAAAGACAACCTGGGCTGCTTTTAAGTGATTGGTAGAATGTACTGTGTCCCATGGATTACCTTGGTAGGTAGGATCCAAATGCAGATCTGTCAGAGGAAAGGAGGCGTAGATTCTATTTTACCATTGTAGCCACTGCTGTCGCCTTGCTGCTGCAAACATAGCTCAGTGCAATGCTATGGTTCCTCTCCTTCTGCTTGGCCTTATGGAGCAGGTGGGAAAAGGCAGAGAGAAGCAGCTGGGAATGACTGGGCACCCACTGGGTGCCCTCTGCTCTCATCCAGTCAGACTCTGGGGGCTGTGTGAGGGGCTCTGCAAGGGGCTGCCAGCCAAGGGTTCAGCTCCATGTGCTTCCCCAGTGCCGCTGAGAGATTTGTGTAGGTACTTAATGACTACTGCAGCCTTAGACAAATCAGCAGAAAAGGAAGAGTTACTAGTTCTGTGGGAAACCAGTTGTAAATAAATTACTGTAAGTGGCTTTCCAGGGCAGGTTGTACCTAGGATTTTACCTACAGGGCACTTTTTTCTTTTTCATAGTTTCATAGTTTCAGTCAGGGTTGGAAGGGACCACAAGGACCACCCAGCTCCAACCCCCCCGCCATGGGCAGGGACACCCCACACTACATCAGGCTGGCCAGAGCCCCATCCAGCCTGGTCTTAAACACTTCCAGGGACGGGGCCCCAACCACCTCCCTCGACAACCCATTCCAGGGCCTCACCACCCTCACGGTGAAGAACTTCCTCCTCACATCTAGCCTGAATCTCCCCACCTCCAGCTTCATTCCATTCCCCCGAGTCCTATCACTCCCTCATAGCCTGAAAAGTCCCTCCCCAGCCTTCTTGTAGGCCCCCTTCAGATACTGGAAGGCCACAATGAGGTCACCTCAGAGCCTTCTCTTCTCCAGACTGAACAGCCCCAACTCCTTCAGTCTGTCCTCGTAGGAGAGGGGCTCCAGCCCTCTGCTCATCCTCGTGGCCCTTCTCTGGACACCTTCCAGCACCTCCAGATCCCTCTTGTAATAAGGGCTCCAGAACTGGAGGCAGTACTCCAGGTGGGGTCTCACCAGAGCTGAG
The DNA here is from genome assembly GCA_015227895.2 of Colaptes auratus. NCBI lineage: Eukaryota > Metazoa > Chordata > Aves > Piciformes > Picidae > Colaptes > Colaptes auratus. The sequence goes on along the minus strand of CM037632.1, from coordinate 9,365,646 downwards.
TAGAGGGGGAGAATCACCTCCCTTGGCCTGCTGGCCACACTGCAATTTGTTAACATCAGAAACAGACAATAAAGTTTGTTTTCTGTTCCAGAAATGTAGTCCTCTTACTCTTGAACTGAAAAACAGCTGCTTTGTTGTGCCTTGGTTTTGTCAGTGCACCGTGTGGTCAGTAAAGCCTACCACTCTCTAACTCCATCAGATTTTTGCTGATGTTTTCTCCCGTAAGCCTGTATGTGATGGGTGCATGGTTGACTGTGCCAGCAGTACAAAAGCTGTCTCTGGAGTCTGTCATGAAAGGACAGAAAAGGTGATATATATATCAAAGTATCTACCAAGTTCTCTCTCTAATCCCCTGTTTGAAGTTACTGCACAGAGAAATTTGGTCTTCCCACTGATATCTGGCATGGAGAGATAGGAGCTGCAGGCTCAGTCTTCTATCTGGAATGAATAGTTGTCTCTCTGAGTTCTTGTCTCTGCAAAGGTGCTAATGATAGCTGAGCTTGCTGTGAAGTGTGGATATGATTTCCTAGTCTTTGCATTTATTACTAGGTTGAGTATCACCAGGTCTTGCCATTTTCATGTGTGGAGCTTTGGAAGATACTAGGAACCCAAATGCTACGGGGTTTTAAAAAATTCTGCTTAAATCTTAAGATTGTGTAAGGTTTTTTGCAGAGTGAAATAGCATCCCTGGAAGAGAAGCTCAAAAAAACTAGTCACATACATAGGGAGGAGAAGCTTGCTTGATTGAAACCCCTCTGTCCCAGTTTCATAATTTCAGGTTTGGTTTCAAAGCAAGCTCAGGGCAACAGGAATGTTATCAGACCTAGGAGTTTGTTTCTCAAGGTGTACATTGCAATTCAGACTATTTTTTGTTAGAAGTCTTCATAAGCAGAGTCGGTTTAAAGCCAAAACCTGGAATTTTAACTAAAGAATGCCATACATGTGCCAAGAGGGCATAGGGAGGAAGAAGAAATGAGGTATCTCCTCTTCTTCACGCACTGGAATGACTGTGTGGTGCTCACATACCAAGTTAACACCAGGGAAGCCCTCACTGGGAAGAGAAGAAGAGGAGAAGCTCAGCCCTGTACCCCTCAGTCTGCCTCCCAGAAACAGGCTGATCTGAGAGCTCCCAAAAGTACAATCACCCTGGGTAGCCTCGGGGGGGGCATGTGGCCCAGCTCTCCACCTATCTGTGATGCTGAAGCAGATGAAAGAAATTGTTAGTAGTAAATATAATCTAAACTTGTATTTTCTTGTCTTCTCCTTTTCTTTTAAAGTGTTTCTACTGTTGAGAATCTATGTTTCAACCGTTACCTCGATTGAATGAAGTAAATGTTCTCAGCCTTGTTTGCAAACAGATATTCTGATTATTTCAGGGTGGTCTGGCAAGCCTGGGTGTTCTGTTTCTGTTGGAGCAGTGACTGTAAACAGGACTGCACACACAGTCTTATCTCCCAAAAGAGGTGTAGTAGTTCTCTGGAACATCAATCTGTTTATAGGCTGGTGGTATAGGATTCCAGGTTTGTGCAAGAGTCTCCTGTGACAAGTCTTAGCTGGAGCCTGTTGGCAAGCACTGGAAGGAGGGAGAAGACATAAGACTGTTAACATGTTCATAAAGATGCAAACAAGCTTTACAAACAGATTAAATTTAATAGCCCCAGAGTAAAGCAATGGGATCTCTGTTCCTACATCACTTAGGACCAGGTGCTTGGAGATGTTTTAGCATCTGAGAAGCTTGGTAGCATTTAGTAGCTGAAAATAGGCATTAACCCTTCCTCACATATGGTTTTTACAATGGACAGTCCTCCCCCAGTGGTTGGGCACCTTTCCTATGGTGGCTGCCGTCAAGATTACCTGGCTAATTCAAGTGGTTTCTCAAAGATGTGAACTCCTATATCCCAGTTCTTCAAAGTGCAGCTAGATGGCAATGTCTCCTTCCAGTCTTTGGGCAGGCTGGGGAGCTGCCCTGGCATCCTGCTGAACCTCTCTCACCATCCACTTGCTAAGGATGACCATGTCCACAGAATCGCAGACTTATCAGGGTCGGAAGGGACATTAAGGGCCATTTAGTTCCAACCCCCCCCGCCATGGACAGGGACACTTTCCACTAGATCAGGTTGCTCAGAGCCACATCCAGCCTGGCCTTAAAAACTTCCAGGGATGAGGCTTTCACCACCTCCCTAGGCAACCTGGTCCAGTGTCTCACCACCCTCACAGTTAAGAACTTCTTCCTAGTATCCAATCTACATCTACCTCCCTTAGCTTGGATCCATTCCCCCTAGTCCTATCACTACCTGACATCCTAAAAGTCCCTCACCAGCTTTCTTGTAGGCCCCCTTCAGATACTGGAAGGCCACAATAAGGTCTCCTCAGAGCCTTCTCTTCTCCAAACTGAGCAACCCCAACTCCCCCAGCCTGTCCTCCTGTGGGCTTTGCTGAGCTACAGCCTGATCTAAGCCTTGCCCTAGCTCCACAATGGGGAAGTAGCATAATTTTTTTCCAGAGGATCCTGGGAGAAAAGGATGGCTGTAAGGAGCACTCTGAAAGACTATCTTGTCTAAGTGTGATCTGTTAAAAATCACCCATGACTCACTAACTAGGAAATACTAACTTTATTTTAATCTCTGAATGGTGTTAAGCAAGACTAATTAATTTACAAATAATCAGAAATAAAGGGACTCATAGAGAGATAAAATGGCTGTTAGAGCATGTCTTCACCTCCTGGCAGCTATTCTTAACACTTTCTGAAGCCTTTTTATCCAAGTAGGTTTCTTATTCTGTTACAGGTTCTAGTAAGAATGCTAAAAAAAAATGTCTTGGTAGCACATTAGCATCAACTAGAAGGTAGACATTTGAGCATCAGCCAAAGGAAGAACAACATGGCATATACTAAGTACAAGCCAAAATGTGAGATACTGATATCAAAGTAGTTTAGAAATACACTGCAATTCTGCCTTGCAGGAGAAATATTGCTGAACTTCATTCTCCTTCCTTTTGTGACCTGCTGGTTGAAAATGGGTTAAGAACTAACACATTAAGCAATATGGACTTTGAATAATTTTTCCAGGAAGCTTTACTGGGATAGTTTCTGTAGAGCAAGCACAGCAATTATCTCTCTTCTGATTGCTGGGAACACAACCATGGGCTGCTGAGTAAAGATGATTTTATTTGCTAACTTCTTAACACACAGTAGCAGGACCAAGTTGTACACTCTTCTCACGCTTTCTAATATAGACTTCTTCAGTCCTCCTGCAGTTGATAAATAATGCAAACATAATACAAATTTGGCTTTGAACTTCCTGTCTGCATGCTCAGGCACAGCATACATTTTGCATTTCCATTTGGAAGTTAAATTTATCTGGGCCATCATGGAAATGAACACACACATTTCCTAGGCAAGGAAGCCCACAGAAGGCTAGAGAGACTTGGCTGTTGAGTCACTGCTTGCCTTTGCCTGATAGGGCAATCCTCAGTTACTAGGGGCTGATGTTGAAGCATCTATCTGGTTTCCTGCCTGTTTACTTGCTTGCTTTCTGCTGTGCTGCCCTGGAGCAAATCAGTTATGGGAACAGCTATTTACAGGCTATCACGCAGAATCAAGTTTCGGGCGCAGAAAAGCCAAACATCAGGTAGGGACTATTTATATAAAATAAATGTGCTGAGGTCTTACAGTTCACCCTTGTGAAGGCAGGAGAGGAGCAGTCTTGATTTCATGTAATTCTAAGTTTTGCTAAGTTATTTTTCTATGACTGTAGTGAAGCCATTGTTGCAGCAGAACCAGAAATGTTGTTACGTCGTGTCTCAGCAGCTGGCAATGAAACTTTTAAAGGATATTATTTTTATGTTTAATAAATACATACTTTGGATTTCCTAATGATGCAGAACAATTATGCATATTCACAGAATCACCAAGGTTGGAAGAGACCTCAAAGATCATCAAGTCCAACCTGTCACCACAGACCCCATGACTAAACCATGGCACCAAGTGCCACGTCCAAGCCCCTTGAACACCTCCAGGGATGGTGACTCCACCACCTCCCTGGGCAGCCCCATTCCAATGGTGAATGACTCTCTCGGTGAAGAACATTCTCCTCACCTCGAGCCTAAACTTCCTCTGGTGCAGCTTGAGACTGTGTCCTTTTGTTCTGGTGCTGGTTGCTTGAGACACCAACTCCCTCCTGGCTACAACCACCCTTCAGGTAGTTGTAGAGAGCAATGAGGTCTCCCCTGAGCCTCCTCCCCTCCAGGCTATACAATCCCAGCTCCCTCAGCCTCTCCTTGTAGGCCTTGTGCTTGAGGCCTCTCCCCAGCCTCGTTGCCCTTCTCTGGACACGTTCAAGTGTCTCAATGTCCTTCTCAAACTGAGGGGCCCAGAACTGGGCACAGTACTCAAGGTGTGGCCTAACCAATGCAGAGTACAGGGGCACAATGATTTCCCTGCCTCTGCTGGCCACACTATTCCTAGTGCAGGCCAGGATGCCATTGGCCTTCTTGGCCACCTGGGCACACTGCTGGCTCATGATTAGGCAGCTGTCAATCAGCACCCCCAGGTCCCTTTCTGTTTGGCAGCTCTCCAGCCACTCTGACCCCAGCCTGTAGCTCTGCATGGGGCTGTTGTGGCCAAAGTGCAGCATCCGGCACTTGGATTTGTTGAATGCCATATTCAGTGTGCATTGATACATCACTTTCACAAGTAACTTCAAAGGGCAGTCCAAGCAGTAATACAATCAACCTGTTAGCTTTTCTAGGTGTCAGTGAATGCTTTTATCAACTATGGCAAATTAAAGCCTCCAGATCTTTGAATTCAAAGGACAGCATTCATTTCAGGCCACATCAGGAAAGTACACTGGTTCTGATTGCTTTCCAAGCAGAAACAACATGGCAATGCACAATCTCATGACCAAAACAGTCTGTCCAGAATAACAGCTAATTCTTTAACTCATGCAATTTTGGCAGTGCTCTAGTAAAGGATCACCAGAAAAGGAAAAAAAAATAATTGATGCTACTTGGACCTTCGTGAAACATTGTGTGCCACGAAGGGAATTTGTATGCCATGAATGGAATTTGTATGCCATGAATGGAATTTGTGTGCCATGGATGGAATAAAAAGGATGTGTCTGGAGACAAAAACACATAAATAAAAGGTTTAAATATCACTGTTCTTTGCTCATTAAATTTATAATCATATATAAAAATCTAGATTATGATTGAAAGAGTTCAGAGATGAGTCTTTACATTGTTTTGCAATTATGTCTGTAACAGGCAGGTAGACATGATGGGCTTTCTAAAAAATGACATTATGGACTTGCAAATGAAAATGGATATAAATGGCAAACAAAATAGCATTGAGAGATAATGTTTCCTAACTTAATTAGTGATCCTGTTTTGAACACTGTTTAGCCAACAGTTCTTTTCCCTAATGTTATTTGTGAAAATGTGTCTTTAGAATTGGTGCATGCTCAGCATAGATGTTTGTGTAACCATAGAAAGTTGGGGAATTAGTGAAGGGGTTTCTATGGATTTATGTCCCATTCCCTGTAACCTCCTCACCACGGAGATGAGAGGAGAATGAGAGGGGATCTAGTAAATGTATGTAAATATCTGAGGGCTGGTGTCAGGAAGGAAGAGACAGACTCTTCTCATTTGTGCCCTGTGATAGGACAAGGGCAATGGATGTAAACTACAGCACAGGAGTTCCATCTCAGCATGAGGAAGAATTCTTTACTGTAAGGGTCACAGAGCACTGGAACAGGCTGCCCAGAGAGGTTGTGGAGTCTCCTTCTCTGGAGACTTTTCAAGATCTTCTGGATGTTTCCTGTGTGATTTGTGCTAGATTCTATGGTCCTGCTCTGGGGGGGGTTGGACTCAAAGATCTCCAGAGGTCCCTTCCACATACTAACACTGTGATCCTGTGATGTTTTAGCAACTTATTGTCCAGACATTGCAGACAATAGCTTAATGGCTGTGTTTTACTGCCTTGCCCTGAGCATGGATACTGGGTGGGCCTCTCTCCTTTAGCCAAGAGATAATTTACATAAAACTCATATGAACTTAATTAGCTTTTAGATTATTTGTGGTTGAAATTGGTCAGCTCTCTGGGAATTACAGGGGGAGGATAGGAAGGTAGACATACAGTACAATCTCATAAAGATTTTTTTCTTAATAAGATAACTCAACTGCAAATTAAAGAACTCAGAAATTAAGAAAAATACTAAATCCAAGTATTATTTTCATTGTGCTTTCTTCTGCTTATGTATTACAATGTAATTTTTAATTGAATGCTCCTGTGCTGTTTTTTCCCATGGAGCTGCCCTACTCCCTCACATAATGAACAATGGCTCCAAAATTTACTTATTCGAGGGGATCAAGTCTACTGTTGGTAAATTTGTGGATGAGACCAAGTTGGGGGGAGTGTGATCTGCTGGAAGGGAGGAAGACACTTCAGACAGACTGGACAGGCTGGGTCAATGAGCTGAGGCCAACAGGATGAGGTTTAACAAGGCTAAGTGCAAGAGTCTGCAGTTTGGCCACAATAACCCATGCAGTGCTGTAGACTGAGGGATGAGTGGCTGGAGAGCAGCCTGGCAGAGAGGGACCTGGGA
>CM037632.1:9307060-9358544 GCA_015227895.2 Colaptes auratus | reverse complement strand
GTTTGAAAACTGGATCAGGGTAGGCTTAGGTTGGACATAAGGAAGAAATTCTTACAATGAGAGTGGTAAAATACTGGAACAGATTGCCTAGGTTTGTGGTTGAGGCCCTGGCCCTGCAGATGTTCTAGATCAGACTTGATGTGGCAGCCTGATCTAGTTGGAGGTGTCCCTGCTAACTGCAGGGTGCTTGGACAAGATGACTTTTGAGGGTTCCTTCCCAAACCAGTGCAGTCTGTGAGTTTGTGAATTAAGCAGTTTAGATGAGGCTTCATCTATCATTATGGCAGATGAAAAAGAAAAAAGGGCAAGAAATCTGAATTTCTTTAGTGAGACTAGAGACTTGAATTTTGAAAATATTTAGCAAGATGGGTTCCAGCCACTGTAGAAGGTGCTGCACAATCTTAGAGCTGCTCTTGAGGAGCTAATAGGAGAGTTGTAATTTACTGGTGTTCTTTTTTGCTCTGGTTTCCTGATGTGTGAAATAAAAGCGTGTTCTCTTGTGTTACACAGGAAAATCAGTATCTGAGCCCGGATCAGAATTCAAGATTTCTGGTTTCCAGTTCTCCATTCAGACCACACCTTTCTTTTAGTAGCTATGGGGCAAAAGTCCAATTCAGCGTGTCATTTAGTAAAATACCACATAGGAAAAGGAACACTAAGCCCCAAAGAGCTAAAACTAGATGGTTTTAATTAGGAGACAGAAAAAGTTCTGCAGATTCTTTCTGGCAAATGGAAACTAGCAGTTCCACACCAGATGTGCTCATCTTCGGGGTTGTTTCTGGGAAACGGAAGCACCTGCAAAGGTGTGTGCTGGGTGGTGTCCAAGAGACTGAGATTCAGGACTGGCCACTGAAGTCAGGGAAGTCCTTTCCTGGGATAAACTCTGCTTGTGAGGATGAAATGTAACACTGTGGTTTGCCAGTTTGTCCATGCAGTGACTGTATATTCCTGTGTTCAGATGTATCCTGAAAGCTTTGGGCTTCTTCAAAGCGTCTCTAAGTGAAGTCTTAAATCATTAAAGCTGAGAGCTGAAACTCTTTCATACTATATATGGCATTTGTGCTGGTGATAGAAACTGGAGCGTATTTATAACACTAGTTTGCTGCAGGAATAAGGATGGAGAACAAATGTTTGTTTGGATAAAAGCCAGCTCCAGGGATTGTTTTAGTGCTGCATTTAAAATCTGTAGCAAGGTCATACAAGCAGCAGGCAAAAAATCACATAGGGCCTCCTCATGAAAAAAACAAAACCAAACCCCACATGAATTTGGTGGCATTTATATAGCCAAGAGAGTTAATTGTGGTGCTTCCATGGGAGCCAGTGACTCTGTGTAGGACATGCCATCTGCCACGGTGGAAGGCAGGGGATGCTCTTGTGTTGTCAGCAAGTTGCTTTCTAGTAACTGCTTATGGTGCTGCTAGTTCATGTATATTCATTTGTCCAGAAATACTCATTGGTGCTCTAAGTAATATTTCATGACAGTGGCAAGTGTATACCCAACAATACTGCATAGCACTGACATAATTTCACAGCTTGATTTGCTTAACTGAGTTGTTTTACGTACTGCTGATAAATACTTGAATGAAAAGTTGGCACAAAAAGGACACAAGTATCTTTGGCTGTGTTGATTTAACCTCTCCATTCAGTCCAAGCGTTCTGCTTGATTTCTCTAACATGTTAATCCCTTCGATTGCTGTACAGCTGATTAGTGTTCATTGAGCCTCTGTGAAATAATAATTATTGGACAAAGAGTGCTCATACAGAATCACAGAATTGTCAGGGCGGGAAGGGACTTCTAGGATCATCTATTTCCAACCCCCACCTGCCATGGGCAGGGACACCTTACACTAGATCAGGTTGCTCAGAGCCACATCCAGCCTGGCGTTAAAAACTTCAGGGATGAGGCTTCTACCACCTCCCTGGGCAACCTGTTCCAGTGTCTCACCACCCTCATAGTAAAGAACTTCTTCCTAACATCCAATGTGAAATCACCCACTCTAGTTTGCTCCATTCCCCCTAGTTCTATCACTCCCTGACACCCTCAGAAGTTCCTCACCAGCTTTCTTGTAGGTCCCCTTAAGATACTGGAAGGCCACAATAAGGTCTCCTCAGAGCCTTCTCATCTCCAGGCTGAATAGCCCAACTCCTCAGTATGTCTCCATAGAGAGAGGTTCAAAAGTCATAAAAGGATCTGGATTTTATTTTGTTTTCTAAACTACTGTCTCTGTTGCAGGATGTTCAGAAAGAGAGTGAACCTCATGTTTTCTCAGTAAAGAAGAAGTTAAAGAGAAGATACAAAGCTATAATTCATCTGTCACTGATAAATTAAAGATGACCTTGGTAAGTTTTGCATAGGATTTCTGTAATGTTTAATAAGAGCAATTGAGCTGTAACTTTGTCATGTTATTTGTGAATCATTTTATTCTCAACACCTTACATATGAAACTGTTTAATGACTTTATAAGAGGCTCTCTCTTAGATTTGCAAATTAAGTCTCACATCTGAAATGTTTTTATCCTTGTAGCTCTTCTGTGGATTGAAACTGTAGTAGAAACAAATGTATATGCCATTGAAACACGTTTAAGATAAACTCTTAGTGATGTCAAGATGTAGATTTGTCAGATGAAACTGACTCAGCTGGTAAACATGAAGATAAAAATATCTTGTTTGTTTAGATGAGTTTTTGTCAGGTATCTCTCTGGTAAAGATGCTCAACCAATGAGGAAAGTTAAAACATGCAATATTTATTGTTGTAGACTTGATTTCCAGTGTAGTCAGGCAGGTTTTCAGCATGAGGAGACTTCCTTCCCCTACTCCTGTAACACAGCTGGGACAGTTGATGGAATGCAGATAGACTTTTTATTTCCAAGGACTGTGGACCAGGTCTAAGACTCAGTCCAACCTACTGCCAACTATGCTAATAACTCACATCTATCTGCAAGCTGTTACTCAGCTGTTGTGCTGTCCAGATTTTCTGATACATTATGTATCCTGTGGGTGTTTAGCATATGGAAAATTTGACATTCCATTGTATCTTACACATCTTACACACACTGTGTGCTGAAAGAGTGTTTGCTATGTGTTTGCCTGTGGGTCAGGACTTGCTGTGCCTAAAACTAGATTACCTAAAGCTTTCTATCTCAACAAGGCTTGATAAATTTTGCCCTTTTGTCTTTAGAAGCAAATGGAATAGATAATTTGAAATGTTGATTACATTGGCATTGATATTCTGGTTGTTTTTAAACTGAATTTGAGCATCAAAATGCCTTAGACTCTTCAAAGAGCATGGGTAAAATGTGGGAAACCACTTCCGTATTTCTTCTGAATATAAAATCCTTTGTCTTTTCACGTCCTACTTCTAACGTGAAAACTTGCCACTAATTCGTGAGTCCTTTGCTTGATGAGATCCTAATAATCTAGAATTCAGTAGTTAGCAGATCTACCAGAAAGCATACATGTCTGAATTATTGAAACAAAGTCATTCCAACAAATTGCTATATATTACAGTGGCATTTAAATGGTGTTGACTGTGACCATTTTACTCTGCTCCCTCCACTCCTCTGCCACAAGCAGCATTGTTCATTCTAACCATCCCACCCGTTCTTCCCGCTGCAGAACGCCAATGGGATTACACTGGCTTCATCAAAGTCCAGATGGAACTATGCAGACCAATCACTGTGCAGTCCTCCCAGAGCCAGGGGAGGTGTGCTCACAGCAATAACGAAACTGCTTTCTACTTGCCGGATGGCTGCGTGAATACCCTGCACATCAGCAGCACCAACACTGTCCGTGAAGTTATTGAGGTTGCTCAAAAAGTTTTTGTAGCTGACAACCTGCCAAGTTTGCACTTTATAAACGCTGTCACAAGGAAGACCAAGGTATAAGTTATGCTTCTGTTGCGTTTTGGTAGTGAAGGGGTTTGGGGAAGGAGTTTTAGGAATGTAAGATAAGCAGAGATATTACTGAGAGAAGTACTAATCAGATAATAGAAAAAAAAGTGCAGGGTGCTGCACTTTGGCCACAATAACCCCATGCAGTGCTACAGACAGGGGGATGAGTGGCTGGAGAGCAGCCTGGCAGAGGGACCCAGGAGTGCTGGGTGACAGCTGGCTGGACATGAGCCAGCAGTGTGCCCAGCTAGCGTGGAAGGCAATGGCATCTTGGCTTTTATCAGGAATAGTGTGGCCATCCGGAGTAGGGATGGAATTCTGCCCCTGTACTCGGCACTGGTGAGGCCTCACCTCGAGTGCTGTGTGCAGCTCTGGGCTTCTCAGTGCCCGAAAGCTATTGAGGTGCTGGAGCAGGTCCAGAGGAGAGTGATGAGACTGGTGAAGGGAGGGACTGGAGGGAAAGTCTGATGAGGAGAGGCTGAGGGAGCTAGGGGGATTTAGCCTGGAGGAGACTCAGGGGGGACCTTATCACACTCTACAACTACTTGAATGGAAATTTGTGTAAGGTGGGGGTCAGGTTCTTCTGCCAGCCAATTTGTGAAGCTCTGCCAGGGGAGGTTTAGGTTGGATGTTAGGAAGCAATTCCTCGTGGAAAGGGTAATTAGAGATGGAATGGTCTGCCAGGGAGGTGGTGGAGTTGCCGTCCCTGGAGGTGTTTAAGAAAAGATTGGATGAAGGTCTCTTCCAACCTGGTGTATTGTATTGTATTGTATTGTATTGTATTGTATTGTATTAGTGCCATGGTCTGGTCAATGTAGTGGTGTTAGGTCATAGGCTGGATTAATGATTTCAGAGGTCAATTCCAGCCTCAATAATTCTGTGGTCCTGTGAACAAAGGGTGACACTTTGCTCTCTTGTGAATATAGTGCTGTGCTGTTACCATCAGTCATCTGTTCAGCCCCTCCTTAAAACTCATGCTCAAGACCAGTATGAAGATAATATGTAGACAGCATGTAGGATGGCTGCACATTCAGATCTGAAATTTTCTAACATTAGCTAGCATTACTTACTCAGAGTGTTTGAAACATCATTAGTAAAGATGGCAATTGCTGTGATTTCTTTCTCCTGCAGTTTATACATGCAAGCTGTCAGACGAGAACATCCCCTCTACCTGCGCTTGGTGGGCAGGCCCTAGAACAGAAATGCTCAGTTTTGTTCTACGTGAGCATGAAACTGGAGAAGTCATGGTAGTTATACTTGTGCTGGCTTTGTGTGTGTCTTCAGCTTCGAGGATGAGTGAGCCTCTGATCTGTGCTGACAAACAATGCACTTTTGGAAGCAGAATTTTTTTAGTCGTCGTTTATTTACTTTGTGACTTTTGTAAACATTCATTTGTGGTTAGACTGACCATTGTTACTTGCAGAGCAAAAAAAGACCAAGCAACAGTTTAAAAGAATCATAGAATGGTCTGGGTGGAAGGGACCTCCAAAGGTCATCTAGTCCAGCCCCTCTGCAGTCAGCAGGGGAATCCTCAAATGGTCAGGCTGCCCAGAGCCCTGTTGTGCCTCACTTTGAATATTTCCAGGGACAGGGCCCCAACCATCTCCACAGGCAGCCTGTTCCAGGATTCCACTATCATGATGCTAAAGAGCCCGTTCCTAACATCCAATCTAACTCTGCTCGTCTCTAGTTGAAGCTGTTTGTGGTGGGTGCCACACCATTGCCCCTCATCCTATCCCCACAAGCCTTTGCAAACAGTCTCTCTTCATCCTTGTAAGCTCCCTTCAGGTACTGGTTGGACTGGTACTGGTTTACAGGTTGGACTTGGTGATCTTTGAGGTCTCTTCCAACTTTGGGGATTCTGTGATGATTCTGTGGATGGCTGCTATTAGGTCTCCCTGGAGCCTCCTCTTCTCCAGGCTGAACAACCACAGCTCCCCTGGCCTCTCCCTGTAGCAGAGGTGTTCAAACCCCTGATCATTCTTGTGCCCTCCTGTGGACCTGCTCCATCAGGTCCATGTCTTCCTATATTGAGGGCTCCAGAGCTGGACACAGTACTCCAGATGAGGTCTCACCAGAGCAAAGTGGTAGAATCACCTCTCTGGATCTGCTGGCAATGCCTTTGATACAGCTCAGGATGTGATTTGCTTCTGGGCTGCAAGCTCACACTGCCTGCTTATGTCCAGCTTCTCATCCATCAGCACCCCCAAGTCCTTTTCCACAGGACTGCTTTCTATCACCTCATTCCCTAGTCTGTATTGATCGCGAGGATAGTTCTGGGCCAGGTGCAGAACCCTGCTCTTGCTCTTGTTGAAGAGTAAAAGGTTTTCATATCCTTAAGATTTGCAAGGAAGGTGCCTGGAACTGTTTCTGTATGGAATGTTTGGAGTGGCTGAGGTTTTGTTTAAAAATACTCTCTGTATAAATTACTTGTGTGTTTCTGTTCATCTCATCCACCCTTTCTCTCTTCGTTTGTTTGTTCCCAGTGGGAAGCTTTTACTATTCCTGAACTGCAAAACTTCTTACGTATACTGGACAAGGAGGAGAATGAGCAACTGCAAATCTTAAAGAAGCGTTATGCAGCTTACAGAGACAAACTTGAAGAAGCCCTTAGCGGGGTCTGGAAACCTGGTTAAAAGGGGGCCAAAAGACACTCAGGAAAAATGCACGCTACCAAATGTCAGTATAGCATGCCAAACCAATCTACAGACAGCAGCAGAGAGTAGTTTTCTTTATTCAGAAGACTGTTTTTGTGATGCCCAGGGTACCTGAATTTTGCTATAGACTTAGTTTTGTAAGCCAGGTCACTTAACATCTTGCGCCCGTGAGTAAGGGATTCTGCATGTTTGTACATCAGTTTGCAACCCTCTCTGTGTGCCTAGAGAGTTTTCCAAGTTATCTTGGTGCAAGCTGTGAAACTGTAATCCATTTTCTAGGATATTACAGAATAAGGTTTTCTTTGTTTTGTTTGTTTGTTTGTTTGTTTTTCTTCTTTGCTTTAATGGTAGCTTTACAAGTAAGGATGTGCAAATTGATAGGTTAAAACAAGTAATTATTCAAACCTCTTGGACAAGAATTAGTTGGAGCACTATCTTTGAGATTTAAATTGATTTGCACTACCTTTCTGTTTTCAAATAGTTACTGTATAACTTGTGAGAGAAATGTTATAGATGGAAGGCACATGAGATCTTGTGGTTTGTTCTGTGGAATTTATGGAAGACTTTGTGGCAGTCTGGAGAAAGTAGAGAGAAAGTTGAAAAGAAGGTAAGAGTTGAGGGAGAACTCTTAACAGCTGGCAGAGGAGGACTGGTTTTAAATGGAAATAGTATTTATACAGAGGAACGTTAAGATACTAATTTTACAGGATTAAAAGTTTTAGGATGTTATAATATTGTGAATAAGTTTTATGGTTTAACTGTACAAATCCACACTGGAAAAGAAATCAAGATAGTAGAAATAGTGGGAAGGAATGAGAGGCAAAAGCAAAGTAAGAATGGAAGTGGAGCTGCACATAGAAGTCATTATTGGAGAAGTCGGTCCCGTAAATGTGTAATGGGGGGGGTTGAAAAGTGCAGTAAAGGAAAAACATGGCTGCTTACTTGAATTCTGAAAAGTGGACATTGTCTCAGATGAAAATTTCTGTGAGAAATGCCCATCTATAAGTGTTTAGACATAAGCTATTTAACTACAGATGCATTTGGTCTTTATTGTAAGTCAGATTTTTTTTCCTCTGGCTTAGCGAGCCGTTTTTAGGCTGGATAGTTCTGAATTACCATATCTGAGAGATGAAAACAGCTTCCTCTGCTTCTTTGTGAAAGGCTCAGTCAGGCAAAGAAAGGAGACTTTCTGATTCATGTTCCCACTTGAGGAGAAAAATAACATTTATTGGCTGTGTTGGTGACTGAGCTGAGCAACTCTTGCGTTTAGTAATTCAGAAGACTTTTCCGTATGGTTTTTAAATTCTTGATTGAAACAAACAAAAAAATTGAATGCCAAATTCTGCAGACTGCTGATTTACTTGATTTAAACATAGAAAAAGAAATGTAGCAAGAAAACTACTGTAAATATAACTTGCAGAGTTATTACCTTAAAAAAGAAAGAAGTGTGTTCAAATGAAACCAAAGAAAAGGGTGTGCAATAGAAGCATGAGGCAGATTTGAGTAATTGATGCTTCAGTCATCATCACGCCAGAGAGGAAATGAGTTATCTTCCTGGGGAAGGGGAGGGGGGAAGGAGTGCCAATGATTTCAGAGCAGCAGAAGTTGTTGGGGTGTTTTTTTCCCCTCCATTCTTAGGGTGCTCGTTTTAAATTCCCAGGAATTGTTAAAACCGTGGTGACATCTAATGGATACTGTGTGAAACTCCAAGATGCTTCTGTTCTCCCCCCTCAGTTTGATGCAATTGTGCCTTTGTTGCCTTTCCTTAGTAAGACTTCTTTTGTAAACTTTTCACAGGTTGTTTTGGTTAAAAGAATTTGCAAGCTCAATGAGACAATCATAATGTTTTAAAGTGTTAAGAGAAATTAAGAGTAGGACTAACTATAAAGTATATATAAGGCATATCTTGTTTGTTTTCTTGATTTCACATGTAACATTATAATGCATGTGTTGAGTTAGTAACATTATCCTCAAGTGAGTCACTTTATAATGGTTCAGGGAATGCTTTTATGTTATGTTGCAATTTGATTTTTCTATGAATGCAGCAGCATGTTGGTGGGTATTCTGTTAACATCTACTTAATTATCTATCTGCCCAGAACTATGTATCATTACATAATTGCTGTCAGTGTTGAACATTTGTTGCTCAGATTTTAAACACTGTTTGAGTTGAAAAGTGGAGTATAAAAAAAAAAAAAGATATGTGAATTTTGGGTTTTTTTTTACTTGAACTAAACTGTCAGTCTTTTAAGCAGGTGCATCTGCATTTACTTCAGCCAAAAACCTCAATCAGTGTTGTATGCACTAAGAGTCTTGATTTGGGGTGAAGGGGGTGGGGGACCAAAAATTAAAGTATGAGTTTATTTTGTTGTAGTCCTCAATTATCTTAAGATGCTGTGTATGGGGTTCATTTTTCTTTCCTTGGTTTTTGGTTGGTTTTAATTATTTTATTTTTACACACTGGCAATTTTAACAGTTTTAATTTAAAAGAAATGGGTCATGCCTAGCCAGTTTTTATCTCTATTTTTAGCATCAAATTGAACTGTCAAAGCTTTTGTTGCAAATCTGTTTTAATTTCATGATGTGATGGTACCAGAATGATTAAATGATATGTGGGGGCGGGGGGGGGGGGGGGGGGGGGGGGGAGGAATGCAGGGAAACATTAAATGTATTGTCTTTAAAAACAAACACTTAAACTATTTATAATTTTGACAAGCTTAGTTTTATTTTTGTAGGGAAACTTTTATTCCCCATAAAGTTATTACTGAAATGGAAGGGGAAGAAAAAAAAAAAAGAAGTGATGGTTACATTATTAAAGTTGAAGTTGGCAATACTTAGTGATGTGAAGTGTGGTGATTTCCCCCTCCCCCCCCGCTTTACCTTTATCTCCTGGTGTGGTCATTTTATACCAGACTTCCTCATAGCAATAACTGGTGGAGGGAGATGCAGCTTCCCTTAAGCATAAAATAGGTTTGCCTAGAACAACACAGCCTTTACACTGTGTCACAGTCATACATATTTTTGTCTCCTGATTTTGGTAAAGAAGAGTAAAGGGAAAACTAAACCAATCGTTTTTCTCGAAGCCCCCCCCACCAAAAGAAACCCCAAACCCCAAACAAAAACACCCCAAAACCCCCAACCACCATCCCCAAAACCAATCCCTCCCCCCTAAAAAACCCACAGAAAAACCCAAACCACAACCAAAAAAACCCAGCAACCACCCAACAACAATCAATGAACAAAACAATAACAAAAACCCCAGCACCACCAAAAAAATCAAACCAAAAATTCAAAGCAATCCCCCTACCCAAAGAAAACAAACTCCCAACCTCAACACGCTGAAATGTACAGACGCACCTCGAAATCTACCATTTATTTCCCACATTCATCTCACGCTCCGCCCCCGCCGCTCCCCCGTGACGCTTCCCGCGCGGGCGCTGTCGAGGCGAGCATTGGTGCCGGCGGGGCTGTCCCCGCCCTGCGGAGGCCGGGCGGTCCCGGCTTCGGAGGAGGGCTCCGCGCTGGGCGGGCGAATGTGCGTTCGCCGAGGCGGGGAGCCCTGGCGGCGTCGACGTGTAAGCCCTGGGCACTGTGTGAGGGAGGAGAGGGGTGGCGACCGTCCCGCCCCCGTGAGGGCGGGCGGAGGTGCGTGAGGAGAGGCGTCGCCCGGGCCGGCCGAGGAGAGGCCTCGCCCGGGCGGGCCGCGCGGAGAGAGTCGAGAGCCTCACGAAGATGGCAGAGAGGGTTGCAGCGGGGCTTTGCTCTCGCCTCCCTTCGCCACAGAGGGAGCGTAGCTGCGGCCTTGCAGTGGGTGCTGCCCCACCGTAGTTGTGTGGGAAAGCCCACGGGCGAGTGGTTTCTCCCGATAAATACTTGCAGAAACGCGAGGCGAGCACTGAGAGGAAGTGCCCTGTGCTGGAGGCAAACCTCAGGATTTCTTCCTCAGCAAATACCTTTTGTCTCTCTTTAAAGGTTTTTTAGTGGTTTTATCTGTAAATGTGTATGCTTCATTTTATGGATATTAATTTTTGTGTTTCTCAAAAGCCGCCTAAATGAGTCAATAGAATTGAGCTACTTTGCTATTCACTTAGTTCTCCCTTGCTCTTCCCTGGGCACTGCAGCCCTGCAGCAGAGGAGATGATAAGAGAGATGATCAGATGATCAGAGAGAGTGATTGCCCATTGGAATGGGCTGCTCATGGAAGAGGTGGAGTCATCATCACTGGAGGTGTTCAGGAGACTTGATGGGGTGCTTGGTGCCATGGTTTAGTTGTTTAGGTGGGTTGGATTGGTTGATGGGTTGGACACGATGATCTTGAAGGTCTCTTCCAACCCGGTCTGGTTCTGTTCTGTTCTGTTCTGTTCTGTTCTGTTCTATTCTATTCTATAATGGTTTGACCAGTGCCTGGAAAGCTGATTCATGCAAGACCCTCCTAACAGCCACATGACTACCTGTGCACTTGGTAGCACATGTTGATAGCAAATATTCCACTATTCAGATGGGGTCAGGTTGGTCTTTAAAGATACTAGACTCAGCAAAAATGCTCACCACACAAGTAAGTGGGCATGTGTCTCCACTTAGAGCAGGTATATACTACTACTCTTCTTAGCCTGCAGAAGAGGAGGCTAAGGGCAGACCTTATTGCTGTCTACAACTACCTGAAGGGGAGGTTGTAGCCAGGTGGGGGCTGGTCTCTTCTCCCAGGCAAGCAGCACCAGAACAAGAGGACACAGTCTCAAGCTGCACCAGGGGAGGTTTAGGCTGGATGTTAGGAAGAAGTTCTTCACAAAAAGAGTGATTGGCCATTGGAATGGGCTTCCCAGGGAGGTGGTGGAGTCACCATCACTGGAGGTCTTTAGGAAGAGACTGGATGGGGCACATGGTTTAGTTGATTAGATAGTGTTGGATAATAGGTTGGACTCAGTGATCTCAGAGTTTTTTTCCAACCTGGTCTATCCTATCCTATCGTATCCTATCGTATCCTATCCTATCCTATTATATTCTAAAAGTATAAGTCAGAAAAAGGAAACCTTGTGGGGTTTGGCCATTCCAGGGGCTGGATCAAATGTCTTGGAGACCAGAGGAGCTGCAGTGTGGAGCTGGAACAGGACAGAGTACTGCCTGGGGAGCTGCTGGGCTGCTCCTCTCCATGGTAGGGATTGCCAGGTTGTTGCAGCCTTTGTCTTCTTTCAGTCTTAATTTTTAGCATTGAAATTTGTTAACTTTCAGAGGAAAAAATTAATTAAATTACTCTTCTTATTCCCCTCTTCACATAAGTGTACAACTCTTTCCTCATACTCCCAGGTTCCCTGAATGGGACTTTCTGGCAGCAGTCTTTGCAACTTTTGCTAGCATTTCATTTTTACCATCTCCTAGTGATCCAGAATCATTCATGTATGTTCCTCTGCTTCATCTTGAAGTTCATAGCATACTTGTGTTTGTTGGGAAATACTTGTGCTTTCAAAACTTCTCCATGCTTTTATTCTGCAAGAGCATGTAAAGCCTGATACTTAAGTCACATGCAGGAGAAATCATGTTGTTGTTAAACTGCAAAATAAAACCACTTTTTTAAACAAGTAAATTTAAAGTGTAACAGTGATGGACAATGCAGTACTCATACCTATGTGTAGAGACATCATTAGTAAACCTCAGACTAATAGTAGTGAAGGGAGACCATCCGGAGGGACCTTGACAGGCTGGAGAGGTGGGCCCATGCCAACCTCATGAGGTTCAACAGGACCAAGTGCAGGATCCTGCATATGGGTCAGGGCAATCCCAGGCACTGATACAGGCTGGGCAGGGACTGTCTTGAGAGCAGCCCTGAAGAAAAGGACTTGGGGGTACTGGTGGACGAGAAGCTCAGTTTGAGCTGCCAGTGTGCACTTCAAGGGAGGTGGTTGAGGCCCCGTCCCTGGAGGTGTTTAAGGCCAGGCTGGATGAGGCTCTGGCCAGCCTGATCTAGTGTAGAGTGTACCTGCCCATGGCAGGAGGGTTGGAACTAGATGATCCTTGTGGTCCCTTCCAACCCTAACTGAAACTATGAAACTATGAAACTTGCAGCTCAGAAAGCCAATTGTATCCTGGGCTGCATCAAGAGAATTGTGGCCAGCAGGTTGAGAGAGGAGATTCTAATCTTCTACACCCCTCTTGTGAAACCCCACCTGGAGTACCATGTCCAGTTGTGGAGCCTCTGTTACAGGAAAGATACAGAGGTGCTGGAATGTGATCATCCTGGCTATGAGGATGATCAGAAGGCTGGAGCTCCTCTCCTATTAGGACAGGCTGAGAGAGTTAGGAATGTTGTTTGTAGAAGAGAAGGCTCTGAGGAGACCTTATTGTGGCCTTCCAGTATCTGAAAGGGGACCTACAGGAAAGCTGGTGAGGGACTTTTGAGGGTGTCAGGTAGTGTTAGGACTAGAGGAAATGGATCCAAGCCAGAGGAGGGGAGATTTAGATGTTAGGAAGAAGTTCTTCACCATAAGGGTGGTTAGACACTGGAACAGGTTGCCCAGGGAGGTGGTGGAAGCCCCATCCCTGGAAGATTTTAAGGCCAGGCTGGCTGTGGCTCTGGGCAACTTGATGTAGTGTGAGGTGTCCATGCCCATGGCAGAGGGGTTGGAACTCTGATCATCCTTGTGGCCCTTCTCTAGACACCTTCCAGCATGTCCATATACATCTGATACATCTTGTTGGACAAGTTACTAAAGGAGAAGACATAAGAAGTTAGATCTAAGACTTTTAAATGTTGCTAAATGATTGCTCTGCAAATACTAAGATAATTGTATGCTCTTCTGTACCTTCACATTTGTAAATGGTTTCCTGGAAATACTTCAGAGCTTTCTGTTACCTGCTCCCAAGCACACAGCACCTGTCCTACTGCTATATTAGAAAACACAGACCCCAAATTGGTGGCATATAATAGTCTTATTACAATACAATTTTAAAAAGGTATTAAAATGGTTTATTCTTTAAAAGTAACATGCAGAACATTTTTGTGGGAGTTCTTCTAAACAGGAGTCTGTGGATTTTTGACACAGAAGTAGTGATAAGCTTGCTTTGTGTTTTGTTTTGTTTTGTTTTGTGTGGGGTTTTTTCTCCTGTTTCAGGGCTTCTTTGCTGCCTGAGCTCAGTCACTGAGTTCAGCACACTCTTACTTCAAAACCTGTTACTGAGCACAGAGCTAGAGAGAAAGGCAATTTGCATAGTTCTCAAACATTTTTAGAGCAGCTTGAAATGCAAAAGAACTTTTCATTGTAATAGAAGACTTCCTCTTACCTATCCCGTGATCCATCTTAGTTGTCTGGCAGCTGTGAGGAGGCAGAATGGTAGGTACAGGAGGAAGCTTACAGACAGTGGGAAGCAGAGGGCTGAAGTGGTGTCAGTAGCACATTTTGCATCTTTCCAACAGCTGTCTTACCCAGAGTGTGATCAAAGTATAGACTGTGTTGAAAGTTCAGGCTAAGGAAAGACACTCTGATCTGCATAGGACACAGGTTTAGTGCTGTGGACTCTGGACTCTCTTGTTCTGGAGGAATTATTTCCCTCTTGATGTGTAAGTGGATAAATAGCCAGTACAGCATAAGCAACTTCCAGCCCAGAGCAGTTTGAGCCAGGCAGTTCAGACACTCTCCCTGGTGCTAGCTTTATGGTATTTTTCAGGGGAATACTGAATAGCTTGGTACATGTTTGTCTGAAAGATACTGTCTTGTCTTGTGTGATACAGAAGTGAGATCTGGAACAATTTCATTTGCCATTGTGCAAGCTGAAATTAGAAGTGTTTCCAGCTGTAGCAGCGAAGGCCTAGAAGGCTCAGCCTAGTGTGTGACAGGACAAGGGCATTGGTTTTAATTGGAGCAGGGCAGATATAGATTGGACAGTGGGAAGCTCTTTACTACGAGGATCGTGAGACACTGAAACAGGTTGCCCAGAGAGGTTGTGGATGTCTCATCCCTCTAAGTGTTTTAAGACCAGGGTGGATGAGGATTTAAGCAGACTGGTCTAGTGGGAGCTGTCCCTGCTCATGGCAGGGGATTTGGAACTAGATCTTTAAGACCCCTTCCAGCTCTTCCATTCTCTAATTTGACACCTTGCACTGAGGCACCCATTTCTAGCAAATGTCTTCTCAAAGCTGTTTCCTTCCCACCTTCCTCATAGGTGCTATTATAAATTGTCTTTTTAAATCTCACTCTTTTGTCCTCCATTTCTTTCTCTACAGCATTCAGAAAGGGTAGCATTCACAACTGGAGTTTTGCAGAGTATATTTTAAATCTGAGGACCAATCCTGCAAACACTCTGTGTTGCTAATCTAACCTTTTTCATGATGCTGTGTAAAATACTGGTTTGGTTCTGTTTTTCTTGAGTGTGTTGATACTGCCATGGATCTTCTCTGAGGATAGAGACTGGATTCAGTCAGCTGGAATCTTGCAACATGAACAAGGCTGTAGTAAGTGTTGTGGGTGATGATGCCTGATTTAGGTAAATGCTGTTTTCCATATGAGTGGATATTCTAGGTAATTAGAGCAGTTCTGTTGCCTTCACTTTACTACAAACAGACATGAGAGAAGTCTAGTGCAAAAGACTTGTATTAGCTATCTGCATCTAGATATAGCTTTATAGCCTAGTGCATAGCATGATAGCAAATAGCTTTACAAGTCTAAGATTTCTCTCTTTAAATACAGAATCTGGTATGTGATCAGAAATTTCAGCTGTTTCCAGCATGCCTTGGGAGGCATTGGAATGTCAGTATATATTTTATGACAGCAAAGTTCAGCCTCTGTTTTTTTCCCAGGCTGAGTTGTCGTACTGAGCAGTGGCTCCAAGGTTCCCCCTGTGGATAAACAGGTGCTTTCTGTACACCAGTAATCCTAGACAATTCTGTAGGTCTGACAGCTGGTACTTTGAGAATCCATCCTGTTTGCTCATTACATTTTTCCATAGATGTGAGCAGATGCTGGACATTTTTGTATCTGTTTATCTATGCTCTGGCTGAATGCTTAATAAACAAAGTCAGAATCCATGGGGGTTTTAGTGATACTGGCAGAGGAAGGTAGCTTAACGTTTATGGAGTATCATTTAACACCTGTCACCAAGTGGCAGTTCACATTTTCAAATGTAAAGGCTAGAGTGAAAATGAAGCTCATGTGTAAAGAACGTATCTATTTTAGTAAATAAAAGACAAAGGAATGTTTCTAGGCAGATATAACCAACTTTGCAGTATTTTGTTAAACAGTGGGTCTATGATGGGTCATGTCCATTGCACTACATCAGAGCCTGAACCAGTCAAAAAGTAGGAGGATGCTGTTTTTCCACGGTGGGGCTTAATCACTGCTAGTGTTTCTCCTTTGATACCCTACGCAGGAGTTCCTGGAGTTACAATGTCGAAAGATCTGAAGACTTCACCTGAGGATTTTGCCTTGTTAAATGCTTTCAAAACAAAGGAGAAAGCAATTGCTAAGCAGGTATACAATTAAAAAAAAAATCCTTAGTCCTTTAGAATCATAGAATCAAGAGGAGACTCAGGGGTGACCTTCTTGCTCTCTACAACTACCTGAAGGGAGGTTGTAGACAGGCAGAGGTTGGTCTCTTCTCCCAGGCAGGCAACACCAGAACAAGAGGACACAGTCTCAAGCTGTGCCAGGGGAGGTTTAGACTGGATGTTAGGAGGAAGTTCTATACAGAGAGAGTGACTGCCCATTGCAATGGTCTGCCCGGGGAGGTGGTGGAGTCACCATCATTGGAGGTGTTCAGGAGGAGACTTGATGGGGTGCTTGGTGCCATGATCTAGTTGTTTGGGTGGGTTGGATTGGTTGATAAGTTGGACACGATGATCTTGGAGGTCTCTTCCAACCTGGTTTTATTGTATTGTATTGTAATAGTGCAGGGACTGAGACTGACTGAAAGCCCCACAGCTTTATATTTTTAAGATGTTTAAAAATAGAGGAAAACAAAAGCAATTATATTTGTCAGAGGTTGGTGGATGGTATTTATTATGTTTAGCTGTAACCTGAACATATTTCCCTGCAAGTTAAAGCAATTTGACTCACTTTAGGCTTGTCCAAATTTAGAATTTGGGACATATTAAGATAGCATCAACTGTAAGATTTGGAAGTACAGTGTCTGAAATCGTAATCTCATGTAGAACAGAGTAATTTTGTTGGCTTTGTATTTAATCAGTAGTCATGTTGGTTAACTAGGTGTGGATGGGCTGCCTAACTCCTAAATGGATTTATTTTACCAATTTGGGTAACAAGGGGGAAAGATGACATCATAAATGTCAGATGAGGCAACCTTTGTAACCATTTGTTCAGGCATCTTCAGTGTTAATTTTTGTGCTGGCAGCACTATGTACTGCACTGCAGAAGAGGCTTTTTTGGTTGTACTCCTGTGTTTCAGCCAAGCATGCCCTGAATGCAGCCCGCTCCAGCCCTAAGGCAGAGGATGCACTGTACTCCTCTAACTTTTTTATGAAAACAACAACCCCCCAAAAAAATCCCACCCCACAAAACCAACAAAAACCCCAAACCCAAACACACCACCACCAAACAACCCAAACCAAAACCCAAGCAAAAAGCCCAAACCAAACCCCAACCCCACCCAAAGAAACTGTCTTGCAATACACTACCATCAGCAATGTTCTAGCATGATAGTTTCTGTCTGGTATCTGCTGGTGTACTTGGAGGTATCTTTTCTGTGTAGTCATAGCCTTTGAGTAAAGCATTATTTAGAACAAGCTGTTTGTGAAGATGAAATTCAGTGAGGCCACAGACAGAATTAACACTGAGTTTTGTCTGTAGTACCAGAACAGTGGATAAAATTAAGCAAGGAGAAAAATCACCTGAAGAGAGACATTTTTCATTTATGGGGTGGGATTCAAGATCTGTGTTATTAAAGCTTAAAAGGGGAAGAAAAAAATAGCTGAAATGTCTTAAGTGTCACTTGCAGTTCCTTAAAGCTATCAGAGTTATTGTTTGGTAGTACATCATCTTTGCCATTTAGTATTTCAGACTTGACAAAGGGGTGCCAGTACAGATGACAAAAACTTTCCTTTCACAGGGTTTATGTATACGTAATTCAAAGCTGCCCTGCAGGTGTTTAGCAGAAACAACTTACTCTAAATATTATTTCACACCAGAAGTAAAATGTCAGCTGTTTGCTTGCTTTACCAAAACACTCATGATCTGCAGTTTGATCAGAAGTTGTTGGAGTTGTTCACAGAAACCTGGTAGGCCTCAGCACTTTGAAGCAGAAACTGCAGAGTAACAACATATCTTGAACTCCAAGCTTCATATTGCCCCCCTGTTCCTCTGTTTTTTGCAAGAATGCTGTGATCAGCCTGGGGAACAATATAAGCAGAATCCTGTGCTCCTTTAGTACAATACAATAAAAACCAGGTTGGAAGAAACCTCCAAGATCATCGCGTCCAACCTATCAACCAATCCAACCCACCCAAACAACTAGATCATGGCACCGAGCACCCCATCAAGTCTCCTCCTGAACACCTCCAATGAAGGTGACTCCACCACTTCCACGGGTAGCCCATTCCAATGGGCAATCACTCTCTCTGTATAGAACTTCTTCCTAACATCCAGTCTAAACCTGCCCTGGCACAGCCTGAGACTGTGTCCTCTTGTTCTGGTACTGGCTGCCTGGGAGAAGAGACCAACCCCTGCCTGGCTACAACCTCCCTTCAGGTAGTTGTAGAGAGCAAGAAGGTCACCCCTGAGTCTCCTCTTCTCCAGGCTAAGCAACCTCAGCTCCCTCAGTCTCTCCTCATAGGGCTTGTCTTCCAAACCCCTCACCAACTTTGTTGCCCTTCTCTGGACACATTCCAGCAAGTCAACATCCTTCCTAAACTGAGGGGCCCAGAACTGGACACAGTACTCAAGGTGTGGCCTAACCAGTGCAGTGTACAGGGGCAGAATGACCTCCCTGCTCCTGCTGGCCACACTGTTCCTGATGCAGGCCAGGATGCCATTGGCCTTCTTGGCTGCCTGGGCACACTGCAGGCTCATGTTCAGCCTCCCATCAACCAGCACCCCCAGGTCCCTCTCTGCCTGGCTGCTCTCCAGCCACTCTGACCCCAGCCTGTAGCACTGCATGGGGTTGCCGTGGCCAATGTGCAGAACCCGGCACTTGGATGTGTTAAATCTTATGCCATTGGATTCTGCCCATCTGTCCAGCCTGTTAAGGTCCCTCTACAAAGCCTCTCTGCCCTCCAGCAGATCAACTCCTGCCCCCAGCTTGGTGTCATCCAGAAATTTACTGATGATGGACTCGATGCCCTCATCCAGATCATCAATAAAGATGTTAAAGAGCATGGGGCCCAGCACTGATCCTTGGGGCACACCACTAGTGACTGGCCACCAGCCGGATGTGGCACCATTCACCACCACTCTCTGGGCTCCGCCCTCCAGCCAGTTCCTAACCCAATGCAGTGTGGTCCTGTCCAAGCCATGGGCTGACAGCTTAGCCAGGAGTTTGCTGTGGGGGACGGTGTCAAAGGCCTTGCTGAGGTCCAGGTAGACCACATCCACAGGCCTCCCCACACCCACCAGGTGGGTCACCTGATTATAGTGGTACAAGCTTACTGTTTTTATAAAGATGCTATCTGCCATTCTGTAAACTCTTGCTTTTATTTCATTTACTGTAACACGATTTATGAGTATTTTCTAATTGAACTCACATATTTTGATAACCTAGTGTATTATTAGATGTATTAAGGTAATCAAAACAAACCCTCTTGATTGCCTCTTGGCCTAAGACCCTGTAACAAGAATGGTGCTCTGTGGCTTGTACCTGGTAGATGGGATTTCACCGTCTCCTTCTGAAGATTACATATTAATAGCAGAAACCAACATATGTATAATCATGCAGTATGTTAAACATCATTCTCCTCCTAGATATAAAATGTTACTTGGTTAGTTTAGTTTGCATGCTTTTCCTTTTCTGAAAAAGTCAACTGAAGACATGCTGTTAACACAGTTGCTGTTGGAAACTGAGCCTAAATTACTTTTCTCTATTGCAAGCCACAAGTTTCAGTTAATCTCTACCTAGAATTAACATTTGCTCTGCCCACTGCCAAATGTTTTTCATACAGCTTCACTGATATATTAGGCCATAATTCCCTCAGACTCAATTCCAATTATCCTGATGACTCCATTATTAGTTACAACAGACCTCAGAGGACTAGTGTCACTGCATGATTATGCTCATTACCATAAAACCTCATTTTTCACATTTTAAAGGGAGTTTGTATTTTAACAGTTTTCTACATGATGTAAGTTCTGAAACAAAATTTAATATTAGTTTTCAGTTTAACAGGCACCTCTTCCTGTACAGAATGGGTGTAAGAACAGTTTGTTCCATGTAGAGGATTAGTTATTTGGCTAATCCTAACTACTCAAGTGTAGTCTTTGCACTTACTACTTCCTGCAGAGTCCTCTTTTATATTTTTGAAAATTCCTTGGATGATTCAAAATTATGTCTTTCCCATGCTGTTAAGCTTGCTGAATGATGCAGTGGCCACTCTAACTCACATACAAAGTTACCATTTTGCCACAATTGTCTGAGTGGAGTTAATGCAGGAAAAAAGTTTGTGAACCATGGTGTCCAGACATTATCAAATGCCTTAGGACCACATCCATTCCTGAGGAGATTTAATGCTACAGTGTCAAGTTCACCTTTGCAAAACCACTGGTGTCACAAAAATCTTACTCTCAGGATGAAAGGAGGTCACTCTCCTCCCAAGCTAGCATACCAACACACACTAGGACACTTGAGAATGTTTCTTTTTTGCATATTAAAACACAGCAGGTTTGCTGTGCCAATGCTCAGAACCCATCTGAAATAGAAATACTAGTACTGACTGAAGTAGTCCACAGTTGACACTCTGAGCCTCTTGTTTATAGGACCAGGATACTGCCACTGCAGGTGAAGAATTATGATTGTGCTAGAGGAAGCAAATGCTGCAAAGTCACTCTTGCCAAGCAAGAGTCATGAAGCTGGTTATGATTAGTCATGGTACTTTGGCTAGGAGCCATGGTCCCTTTTCCCTAGAACCTGAACACTGGAAGGAAAAACATTGAAGTGGGTGATTCAGTTGTGTACCACCAAGCTCCTCTTATTCCTGTTTCTAGAAAATAGTTATCTTTTGGCAGCTGGATGAAGTTCAAACTTACACATCTTCTTGAGCAAGCAGGTGTTGACCATAGTTTAAGTTTAGTGAGCAATTACTGGACTGCAAGTTTTAGGCACAGTGGAGTGGATATTATCAAAAGGTTAAGTGGCACTTGAATTTCCCCTCCCCTTGAATGAGGCATTAACCCTGTGTATTTTTTCCTAAAACAGGTGACTCCTTTATCATTCTACAGTGTTTTTCTTAACAAATATGGCTTGTTCTTAGACATTAATGACAAAAGAGACAGTGTGGCAAGCTTCCATGATTCTGACAGTAGCATCATTTGGGCTGTCAGTGGTGTCTCTGAGCATGAGAAGAAGCTCTATCTAGGTAACAAGCAGCTGCCTTTTCTTGTGGTGCTACTGAAAACTTTAGTTTTCCTAAACTGGAGCATCAAAAGAAAGAGAGCAGCAGTGTTGTTTCAAGAAGCTGTTAATGTTTTTTGCTACCTAATGGAAGACTTCTACATCACTAAAGGAGAAATGAAACTGATACCACATGGTTAAGCAGAAATGAAAACAATGCAGAAATACTTGCTTTAGAAGCTTGTGAAAGACTTGATGCTTTTAACCTATTTAAGTCTAAGTCACTTTGGTCTACAGTTCAAAAAAAATAATTATGTATGTATTTCTTAAATCAGTTGCACAGAATCTTTCAAGGAATTCAACTGCCTAGTCTAACCAGGACTGAGGGGAATAAGTAGCACATCTCACTGTTGCTCACAGTTCCCATTTTGGAGACAGCCCTATAAGGGACATTATTGTTCCTCTTTCCCCAAGACAGAAGAACATACTGCTTTTAATTATTAACAGCAGTTTCTCCAGTGTCTCTTTTGTTAAACTTTTTTCCTCTATTCAACTACATCAGTTTCCAAGGAAATATGAGCAAGCAGAGTTTGCATTTACATTTCTTCTCTCACCTCAGTGTTCCTTCCTGGTGCAAAGTAGGCACATGCTGTCTTGTAGACACTGTACTTAAGGGTCCCTGTGACCACATGAAAGTTCATTAGTGGTCACTGCTAGGTAGCAGGGCAGTAAGCAGAGAACAGGCTTACAAATTAGTTCAGTCTTTAGAAGCATGACACACAGTTTGCTCCTATGGAGCAGTTTAACTCAAATTCAGCAACAGAAAGGTAGGAAGTTTGATAGGCAGTTTATTTTTTCTTTCCCCGAAAGTGCAGCAGTGAACAGGATCCTCTGGAAGGGCACTTTCTAAACAAACATTCAAAACAGCAGAAGGTAAGTATGCTCACAACATGCTACAGCAAAGTATGCTCACATACAGAGAGAAGGAACACAAAATTCACTTCAATTAAATCACAATGATAGCTGTTTTGTTATTATGAAACACTAACTTGTAGAGTTGGTTTTAAATTTAACTTGATTGAAAATGTATTATACCTGCTTTGAGTGTGTGTTTTCATTTATGTATCCCTGTTACAGCTTTATCCCTCAAAATGAAGCAGCCCAATTTACTGGTAAGCATGTACTAGCTGTGTTCACTTATGCTAAAGTGCTGATACTGATTTTTTTGTTTGTTTTGGATAACATAACATAATTAACTATTTCTCCTTGTATCATATCTGTTTTATCAGATCAGATAAAATTCACAGCTCTACTTTTGATAATTATTATTAAAAAGAAAAAATAACTTAAAAAATACCACATTTTACCTAACCCAACTCTGTACCAGTAAGGCCTTTTCATTTAACACAAATGCCTTCAGTAACAAAGTACAGACACAGCCATGGTTCAGTAGCATATGAAATGGAATATCCAGGAAGACCATTTAGTTTTAAAATCACTTCATTTGGATTTAAATATGGATAAAAGTCAAAGTTACTTCATAGTGGTTGTTTTAATCAAGGACCAGAATTAACACTGTTCAAGGCTGTAAAAATACTCAGAAATAACTGTATCATGGAAATAGACAGTAGGCAAGTGACAAACTCCTCTAAAAGCAATGGACTGAAGCAGGTATTTCCCTGGACTGACTAATTTCATTCTGTATTTTAACACAGTTCTTACTACCTATGACAGGTGCCAGGTATAGTGTGGTTCTCTGACAGATACTGAGCCTAGTTACAAAATGCTTTACAGATGTTCTACCAAATTAATACTCTTGCTGTCTGCACATCTGGTGGCACATACTGAATAATATGTATCAGTTCTGTCAACTTCCATAGTAGTTGTGAAAACTTCCTTGCTATGGCTTAAGATCACTTTAAGAAAAGTGAGTGTTAGACATCTGTCCCATAACCAAGAAGGGTTTTTCCTCTTAGGAAGCAACATAATGCACATTACTTACACTGAAACTTAACTCAAGTAGAAACTTGACATGTGACCTAGATTTGATAGAGTTGAGGGTTTAATGTGCACCAATGTATTTCATGCTAGCCTTCACACTGTTACCAAAATAAGGTGTAAACAAAGCACAAGTCTAAATTGCTAGAATTATCTAAGCAAACACTACATAAATGAACTTCAGGTTTAGCTCAGTGTGAGCATGAAAACAACTTTGGCTTTGTTTTTAAAGACAAAACAGTCTGAAGGATACTGATGGACAATACTAAGGCTTGAGAAAAAAAAAAACAGGATAAAGCTACAGCTGCAGTGAAGAAAAAACAAACAGTCCTGAGTATTTGAAAGCACGTAGAGTAGTTTAAATATCAAAAGCCTCTGCACTGATACAGATGCTCCAGCTGAAAAGTCACTTTTTCAAGTGACTTTATTTTCTCCAAATATTTGGTCACTAGAGATTTGAAACAATGACTTAGATCTGAGATAAAAGCTTCATAAAATCTAACCTGTAACCACCACAGAAATTTGCAGCTCTAAGCTACATGAAAGATAACTTCTGTGCTTCAGAATTAAAAGCCAGGAAAATTCAGTTTCTCATTAAGTCATTGCTTGTGTCCAGTTTGTGGATCTGTGCACTGGGGTATGCACTGTCACAGGTCTGAAAGAGTCACTTCAGTTGCCTACTTAATCACTTTGTAGGTTTTGTGTGACAGAAGTTGAAATCATGGTATTTGGGTAAAAGATCTGAAGTAAATAACTGAAAACTAAACAGTTGTGCCACAGTTTGACAAGGGAACAATTATCTTTCCTGATAACAGTTGATTTGCCCACAAGCAACATGAACTTGTCTTGCAAGACAGACAATTCAGTGTTTCTAGAAGATCTTTTGCCAGTGAATGTGTACAGAAGTCACATGCTGACACCAGTCTGGGTGTTTTCTCAAGTATTACTCAAGTTTGGGTGCGAGTGATGGCTGCATTTCAGATAAGCCTCAATCAGAAGGTTGAAAAGACAACATCACCCTTCTGAAGGAGAATCAAGTGATAACATACTGCAGTCAGACATCTGACCTGCAGCCCTTTGGTACAAAGGCCACTTACTGCTGGTTCTGAGTAGTTATGTCTCAACCTAAAAAGAATACTCTGTGAAGCACTTAAACTCCCTAAAACATCCCTCTTAGCCTAACTTCTAGAGAACAATTACTTATTTTTAGCTAGTTGCTTTCAAAATAATTTACCTTCAAGAAATCTCATCAACATAAGGTGTTAGACAATTCAAGACATTGGGAGTTAAGAGACAGATCAACTCTGCTGTGGTGCCTTGGTTGTTTGGGGTTTTGTGTGGATTTATAGTATTACTTCTGTTCACGAGAGAGTTAGCCAAAAACACAGGCACACTTATTTAGTACTTGTTAGCCTCACTTGTTTAACTCACTAGGAACCCTATGTTAAAGCCTAAGAGTTTTTTCAGTAGTACATAGTAACGCATTCCAGCATTTCACGCTCAAAGGAGGCTGAAATTACATTCTTGTTTGAAAGCTACCAAAGCTGTCCTACAAAATTCACTGGTCTCATTTGAAGTGCTCTCCTTGAAAGAATACTTAGCATATGGATGTTAATTCTGCACAAGACACTTTGCTAGTCAGATCCCATGGTTTTGACTAACACCTCACTATTTTGGGCTTATTTGCCATTGTCTTTAACAGCTTTGAGCTTGATACAGGAAACCTATAATTAAACATAGCTTTCAAGAAAGTCTGTGACACTGAGTATGGGTGGTGAGCATTACTGTGCAATAGCACCTGCCTATCTAACCCGACTCAAATATGCATTTATTGATTTTTAGAACAAAATAAACTGTTCAGATTCATAGGCATAGGTTCACCTCTCTGCCTGTGATATGAAAAGGTACTTGAAAGACAAAGGTGGTAATCAACTATCTGAGCAAGACAGATTAGCTGTGTCTAATGATTTAGTTAGAGTTCAGCTGTAAAATATACATATTGCACAAGGCAACCAGCTAAAGACAGAGGGTTTTCTTCCAAACAGAGTTTGAATAGCCCATTAAAAGTCTTCCAGCTGCAATCAATGGGAGTAACAGAGACAGACCTGCTGCAGTCACTGGAGAAACTGGTCAGTGGGAGCCGATTGAAGAGGCTGTAATTGCCTCATAAAGGCTCTGCAGAAAACCTCCGAGCCCGAACCCCATGATTGCTGAACATGAGCCGTGGGTCAAACCTGTACCTAGAGAAGGGAACAGAGTCTGTGTGAGTGACAGCCTGCCCACAGTGACCCACACTCCTAGAAATAGCTTGTTTCTAGAATGGCTCTGGTGCAAGGTTACATGCATGGTTGCTTTCTTAGTGTGCAGTAGGGACAATCTCTCTAAATATCACAACAGATTAGTCACAATGATGTGCAACTAAGGATTTGATAGTCTCTATAGAAATAAATACTAGCTGCAATGTACCAACAGCATATTGGTATGTAAAACATTAATCATTCAGGAGATGCATTCCAACAGAAAGCATTGCTGCCTCAAACTTCTGTAGCACAACATCTGACATTTGAAACAGTACTTAAAGGCTCCAGTTCAAGTGATCACCAACTGAATTTTGACGTACTAAGTGCTATTTACTTACAACAGCTGACTACCACATACAGCTTAGGTTCCCCAGGAAACATTCTTCACTAACAGCATCTCCAGGAACAATCAGAGCAAGTATTTATAAAATGTCCGCCTACAGAAATCTGCAGAGCTTTTCCTTGTTTGCAGGCAAACCCAAAGTCACTTGTTTCTGACTACTCAGAATAGCTGAAGCTTACAGCTGTGTTAAGTCAGCAATGAGTGACAAGGAAGCAGCAGTATTAATACCAGAGTTATATTTGGTAGGTTAAATTGAAAGAAATTGGACAATACAAAAAATAGAAGCATCAAGAAAACATGTCTATTATAAACAACAGTATGTATTGTCAGGAATATTATATTCCATTATAAAAGCCCTCTATAACATTTAATTAAATAAATATCAGTTCTGTGTAGAAGTATCATAGTAGTGAATGAATGAATGCTTACCCGGGATCAAAGACACCTGGTGTACGGCAAGTTGCTCCTGAACAGGACTGCAGCATCATCAATCGATAGTTCATCTTCTCTAGAATTTCTTGATCAATTGTTTTAGCAATGTTATTGATCTGGTGTGGATCTGCAGTCAAGTTATACACCTCCACAAACACCTGTAGAAGCAAGTTCCTGCATTGTGATAAGTTCTAAATGCCAGTATGATAAAACATTAACTATTTCAGAAGAACTCTTTATAGCAGCGTATAGCCTCAAATCAGTCTAGAGACGAGATGGCTCCAAGGAGACCTTACTGTGGCCTTCCAGTATCTGAAGGGGGTCTACAAGAAAGCTGGTGAGGGAATTTTAGGGTGTTGGGTGGAGGTAGGACTGGGGGGAATAGATCCAAGCTAGAAGAGGGAAGATTTAGATTGGATGTTAGGAAGAAATTCTTTACCATAAGGGTGGTGAGATGCTGGAACTGGTTGCCCAGGGAGGTGGGGGAAGCCAGGCTGGATGGGGCTGGGAGCAGCCTGATCTAGTGAGAGGTGCCCTGCCCATGACAGGGGGGTTGGAACTAGATGATTCTTGAGGTCACTTATGATACTATTAGAGGGAATGGAATGAAGCTGGAGGTGGGGAGATTCAGGCTGGAGGAGGTTCTTCACCATGGGAGTGGTGAAGCCCTGGAATGGGTTGTCCAGGGAGGTGGTTGGGGCCCCATCCCTGGAGGTATTTAAGACCAGGCTGGATGAGGCTCTGGCCAGCCTGATCTAGTGTGGGGTGTCCCTGGCCATGGCAGGGGGGTTGGAACTAGATGATCTTTGTGGTCCCTTCCAACCCTGACTGATACTGTGATACTTCCAGCCCTAACAATTCTTTGATTCTGTGCTCTAATATAAGAAAGCTGTTTTGTGAGCACATATGCTTTGAGGAGGTTTGTCTGGAGAATTTTAGGCCAGAATTGGAAGGGTTTTTTTTGTACATTAAATCTTTAATCCATTTTGTGGGATAAATACTAGTCTAGCATATCTCAAGAATTCAAGCTGTGGTTTTGTGTGTGCCTGAGTTGGAAGATAAAAGTTGATAAAAGCTGGCTGAGTTATGTCTAACAAAGATACATCCAAACTTTGGTTACAAGCTCTCAGGAGGTTCAATGCAAGGTTTCAGAAGTCCATATTACTGCACCTCCCCGATGTTGTTAGTCTTTATTTATCTGACCTAGGTAAGCCAAGTGACCCAAAAATACCACAGCCATACCTTCTTACTGGGAAGAAGAGAAACGCAATGTATTACTGGATCAACTTCAGAGTCTACTTTGACAAAGAAAGTTGCACTACTCATTTCACTTCAATCAGCTGTCAGAAGTGGAAAAGTGAAGGGCAAGGTCTGCTAATGAGTTTCTCTGTCTCCAGCACAGTCTTCCTTGGTAGCTTATTGCAAAAACAGTCTTGTGGGGGTTACTGCCCTGGTTTAAGTTCATTGTAGACTACCAGAAAATGTTTTTGTGTGGTGACATGGTAACTGGGGGTATCTGCTGTTCATGCATTTATTGTGCACTGCTGATGAGGCAGACTTGTGACCCCACTGCCTCAGCCCAGCACACTCTGGAACAACTGTGTGCATGAGTAGAGATCAGCCTTGTACACACCAAGTGTTGTGCATGCAGAGATGCTCCACTATACAGATTTTAACAGTTTCTGAAGGGGCAGACATAGGATTCCTTATTTTCAAGCAACCCAGGATATGGTTAAAGATCTCACAGTTCTAATTTAAATACTTGTTTTGCCAGGGAAACACATGAGCAATAGAAGAGAAATGACTAGCCTGGGATCTCAGTTGTTCCCCAAGAAGAGAGTTGCAGCAGAACACAACAGCAGAGGCACAGAGAGAAGATATCTGCTCTACAGAAGACTCAGCCACATGGAATTTGAGTAGGACAGAACTGAACTCAGCCCCAGCACAGCTCCCCATGAAGCTGTCAGGTGATACCAGAAGGCAATAATCATAGTTTAGGCTACTGTTCCTTCCTCACTCCCCTCCCACTCCCTAGTGTTTTGTTCCCTACCCCGAATTTCACCAGAGCTTTAGTCAAACATTCTCACCAGTAGATAAATACTTCACTGTTTATGCTGCAGGCAATGATAGTCTGCTTTTGAGAGTACTTTATGGAAACCTTGAGAGCAGATAAGAGTGCAGACAGTCACTCACAGTTGTGGGCAGTTGACATCTGCTAGTCAGACAGACTTACCTCCCGGTCATCAAATTCACAGTACTGCAGGTCCCAGGAAGTTGACAGTGTCCTTACACAAGCATATGTGTTGTTATAGGAATCTTCACAGACACAGTCTGGGAAGCAGTGCTGTGGAGTGAGAAGTGAACAAAAACTTCAGAGCAGAAAAAAGATGAGCTAGCAGCCCTTTTCCTAGAGTCTGTACCAGCTCAAGCAAACTGCAATCAACTGATGAACACCAGGACCTTAGTCTAACACATTCAAGTGTCCACTGGGGATTTTTAGCTAAAGCTCACCTTTTCTAAATAGGATAAAGTGCTGTTACTCAACTCACCAGGATTAAGCACACTTTGTCTGGGAAGCTAATGTACATACACTACAGATAACAGCACCACACACTGAGGACACCACCAATGGAACACTTTACTTCAAGGAAGCTTGCTTTGATTCATAAAGTAGCTAATGACTTAGTAGTCACAGGTAAGAATTGTGCAACAAGGCCACTGGACATTTAGAAGGAACATGCCATCATTGTCACACACTTTGCCAAACCCAAACCTTCCTGCATATTTCTCCAGCACTGAGGCCCTATAAATGCATGCTGAAAGACTGACTGTGTTGTGTATGGTGTTATGGACATAGCAGTTCTGCATGGCTATGTCTCCCTCTGATCCTGAAATGCTTCACAGGACCTACAGACCTGGCTCCTACTTACCAAGGCACCATGAGTTTATTTATAGAACAGGTTTACTACAGCAGCTATTTTCTATTAACAGGTCTTGTCTTGCTTACTGTGACTCCAGGTCCTAGGCCAGGACAAGTAGGATCACTGCCATTGTATCCTTCTCCTTGATACTCCACCAGGAAGTCTGATCTCCATGTCACATTTTTGTCTCCTCTCTAGGACAAGAGGTTAACATGATTTAGTACCCACTGCACTGTGAAACTGAAGGAATTCTCTACAGCTGGTGTAACACTAATGGGGCCCACTGCTTGCAAGGCAGTCATGGTCCTTAGTTTGAGTCAGTGTTAACATTTAGCCTTAGGTTAGAATAGAAGGATCCAGCTCCAAAAAGTATTAGTACACCTTCTTGTGAGGGTTCAAAATACTGTCTCAAATCTATAAAGACTTGAGGCAATACCAAATAGATGCCACATAGCAAGGTGCTACCATATTACAGACAAGATGCCTGTAACAAGGATGTTGCTCTTTGGTTTGTATCAGACTACTGCAACAGATGGAAAAAGATACTCTTGGCATAAGAAAAGATAAACAGCTTTAAGATGCAACTAAGTTTTAAGCTGCTCTATTTGTAGCTGCATTTTAAAAGGCAGAGAGAGAGGGAAGCTTAAAGTTAATATACAGCATCATCACCGGCATATAGAGCAAACAATGAGTTTCACAGTTGAGCTTCCATCAGAGTTTAAACTAGAGGCCTTTTACCTGCTTCTGTCTAAAGAACAGCTTAGGGTTTAGATACAAAGTTTTAAAAGCAAAGTACTGTTTTAAATCTGGGTGATCCCCTACGTTTCCAAGTAAGCTGCATTCAATTTATAGACTAAATTTAATTAAAACTAAAAGGATCAACTACAAGCTGCTTTAAAGAGACTTCTGCTCAATTACTGGAAAGGTCAGACTTCATGAAACCACATGCATTTTTTAACTGAGCTTAGGGGGAAACACTATTTGTACTGAAAACTGATGCAAACTAAAAATTTAAGAACAGTCTGCTTGTCTCCTATGTCTATGCTAGGAAATTCCACGGAGAAAGGATACAAAAGTGAAAAAAAGATAGACTTAAAAGCAGGAATTACAAGTGGCAGGATTAGAAAGTTTTGTCATATTTTAGCTATTACAAAATTATCACAAAGTTGCAGTGTTTATGAAGATAAGTATGTTTTTTTCCAGTAAGCAATGAAGATCACATGAAAAAATGACATCAGGGTAAGAATTTCAGTTTTCAATGGGCCTGTTCTGTTGAAGAATAACCCTTGCAAAAATTACCAGTGACTCTTTGTCTACTTACCAACAGTGGCAATAGTGACATCCCATCCATCTGGGTCTTATTCAAGTCATAGCCTGCGATATCCAGAATTGTGGGACCCAGGTCAATATTTGCAACAAGCATCTGCAGGGTGCGGAGAACTTACTTCAGAAGACCAGGAGGAAAAGCTGAGAGAACTGGGTTTGTTCAGCCTTGAGAGGACTTAGGAGACACCTTATCACATACCAGTACATAAAGGGTGGATACCAGAACAACGGAGACTCCCTTTTTATGAGGAGTCACAAGGGGCAATATGTGCAAGTTACTCCTGGGGACATTCCCACTGGAATCCAGAAGAATAAAATTTTGACAATGAGAACAGTTAGACACTGAAATAACTTCCCAAGAAAAGTAGTTGATTCCCCTATATTGTCAGTTTTTTTAGTCTCAGCCTGACAGGGTGCTGGGCCATCTACCACCTAGAAACGTTGGACCAGATGATCCTTGGGATCTTTTCCAACCTGGTATTCTGTGACCAGAACCTAATATATAACAATGGGACTGCTCTATTTTAAGTACTTGGCTGATGGACCCTGTAATATTCAAAAGCAATGCCAGGGTCTTTGGAAGATGTTCTTCACAGTTAATTTACTTCTGTAGCTTGCAATTACGTATATTTACTGATTCAAGCAAGAGCACACAGGTTTTCAGAATGGTATCTTTGCACTTTCTACCACTCCATGTCACCGACACATACATATGCAGCAAGAGAAATTACTACCTGAAGTTGATAACTGAAGTGGTGTTACAAGCAAATGCATACTCTGATTTCACTTCTTTCTTACCTTGTTTGTCTGGTTTGGTTTTATGCCTGGTCCTCGAACAAGCAATGGAACTTTGATATCAAACTCATAGAGCTGCCGTTTGTCTATTGGCAAAGAAAACTGGCCTAGACAATAGAAAATTAAAGTAGTTAAACAGCTTCTTGGGTTGTTTTATGACTCCTGTTACACAATTTCCAGCAGCTAATTGTTTTTCAAAGAAGTCAGAATTGGTTCTTAACCTGAACTACATGAACAAAAGGGAGGTTAGGAACAGATAATTCCTAAGTATAAGCTGCATCTTTTGAAGTGTAATAGTTTAGACACTGCATTTTCAGTTGTACATGACAGACAGGTCTTTGACAGATTGTTACTGGGTAATTCTTCCATGATGACTCTTCCTGCATAATACAGACAGCCTTCCTTTATTTCTGTCCTAATTTTACATACACTGGGATACAGTGGTAAAAAATAATAGAAAAAACTGCAACCAAACAATAAAATCTCTGAACACCTTACGCTGCAACTCTAGATTGCTTTACAACTCAGCCTTCTCGTTCCTACAGCTTTCCACAGCTGCTGTTCCCTTTTTCTCAAGTGGTTGTATGGGTGAAACGTTACATGATTTCTGCATCTTCTACAAATGCTCAGTAGAGAAAATTTTACCAGTGTGGAAGCCATTGTCTGATGTGTAAAAGATGTATGTGTTGTCTAACTCTCCATTCAGCTCCAGTTTCTTCACCAGTTTCTCTATCAGGTCATCTACTGACAGCAGAGTTTGCCACCTACACAGAAACAAAGCAATTCAATATTAAAGTATGAAAAATTTAGAATGATTTGTGTTGTGCTTCAAGTCAGCTGTGGATTGTTGTGCTTGCAACTTCTCAAAACAACCTTCAGAGATTATGACACTGTACTTTGAGGCTGCAGATTGGGATAAAACAGGCTATTTGTCTTCAGTTCTTGCTGATTTTATTCTGTAGTGTCTGAGAAAAGACAAACACTGATTACTTCTTATCCAGAGACGGCCAAGAACAACTTTGAAACAACACAGGGGCATAGAGTCAGAGTTATCTCCTGCAAGGCCGCTTGCTATTAGTTCTTTATGTATAGATTTTTTAGTATTAGAATACAAGACTGCCATGAATTTAATTGCCTATATGGGATCCTTTCTGCTTGAAAACTACATCAGCTATTTTGTACTACTCATGTAATATCAGGGTCCATTACTCCAGGGGGATCTAAAGCCTTAAACAGCTGCAACTTAATCTTTCCTTTGTGATAGGGTTTGCCATTGAGGTGAGTGACTGCTTCTGGTAAGTCAATAACAAGCCTCCATACAATAGTATTATGCTGAATTAAATGGTTGTTCAATGCTTAGATGCTGAGGTCTCCAGACTTAATTTAAGCTTCAGTTTTTATGGAACAAGAGCCTGAAAAACACTTGGATCTCAGTCTCCAGAAGTGACAAGATAATGCCTGGTAACTGCTCAAAATGGAGTCTAATATTTAAAATTAAGCTAATATTTGCCTCAGAGCTTTTGAAGAAAATACACCTCCTGCGTAAGAAAATAACCTTCTATTTAAAAACCCAGCATCTTAACTCCCCACACTCCCTTTTATAAAAGGAATCAAGCACCCTCCTGTCTCACTCAAGTATTCTCATGGAAAAGAACCACAGACAGAGCCAAGGTTTATACATCATATTAGCTGGCAGATAGATCAGGCCCATTTGATGTGCACTGCATACAATCTGAAATGCAAGAGAATTAGAAGGCCACTTTCCATGAAAGCCTGTTGCGCACTGAAAGAAGCAGCAGACACATTGAGTGTGATCGGTCTTTTTTGTGACAGATTACAGCAGCATTTGGAAGCAAAGTATTTCTAAGGTCCATGACAAGTTTCTTTGCAAAAAGTTAACAGAAAGTCAGGTCTGCTGAGACAGATGCCAGAGGTTTAGTAATTTGACATCTCATCAGAACTATTACAACCCTTTTAAAAAACCCAACCCAACCTTTTCTGTAAGAAAAAGTGCTGAGTGGAAATTTTAAGCAACAAAGATTCTTACCTCTTTCTGTAAGCGTTATCAAGAAATTGTATTGAAGAGTTAGTCATGGGAGTCTTTGCCTGTCGAATTAACCAGTGCTTGTTCTAAACAAGAATACAAATAAATAGATATATTT
This sequence comes from Colaptes auratus, assembly GCA_015227895.2. Classification (NCBI taxonomy): domain Eukaryota; kingdom Metazoa; phylum Chordata; class Aves; order Piciformes; family Picidae; genus Colaptes; species Colaptes auratus. The sequence goes on along the minus strand of CM037632.1, from coordinate 9,325,240 downwards.
AAAAATATTTTTTTAATTTCTTTTGCAATTGGACTAAGAAGGTTTGTTTCATGCAGAACATGCACATGATTCCTGTGAAACAGCCAGGCAATGCTAAACTGACCCAGCTCAAGTTTTCCTTCTTGGCCTGTGTATAATCTAAGTTCCATTATGCTCAGCCCTTGGCAAGAAGAAAGTAGATTGCAATCTTTCACAGCAGTCACGGAAGAGATCTCCCAGGGATCAAAGTCTGATAGCCTGAGAGAGTGGTGTGGGGTTTTTTTTGCCTCTCTAATCACACCTGAAGGACTGAGCAGCATTTTAAGATTGGACTTGCTTGTCAAAGTGAGGTCCTTTGGGGACTAGGATCAGTGAGAATCCTAACATTGGTAGAGAGATGAGAAGCTTCTGAACCAAAAGCAATTATGACTACCTAATTCATGGACAGATGAGGACATAGATCTGTAACACTGCTACTATCAGAGTCTTGGTAGCCTTTGAACTCCGGGCTAGAAACTACTGAAGGAAGCAGGAACATTACAACTTTATTTGGATACTTATTTGGAACAAGAACACATCTTTAGCTCAAGGAAGTCTTATTGATTCTTCTAGCTGCAAGCCCAACTTTCAGAAATAGTTCCTCCCTCTCTCCCCTCACCCATCCCACCAGAGTTACAGAGATGACCTAACTCATATGAAAAGTGATACTCCCACATGCTGAAGCACTGGTCTGAACTCACTCAGCTGCTGAACAAACATGAATAACCTGAAGATCAGTATTAGTGAGGAGGACAGTAAAGGAGAAAGTCACATCAATGCAGCCTCACACTTTTAAACAGGTCAGAGATGACCACTCACTCTCAGCTTAACACTGTATTTAGTTGGTCACTCCTCTCTGTAGAGGCTCTCCTTACGTAATTTCCCTCCTGTCAAGTGAATTACTCTGAACAGGCTCAGGCTTTAGGGACTCTCTGAAATGACTCAGAAGCCCTGCAATTTTTCAGTTCCTTTGTTTTCTGTTCTTGCAGACTGAAGGAAAAACTTTTGGCACGGAGACTTAATACTCTGTCCAGTTTATTTTAATTCAGTTGTCTTTGGGTCTCTCTTTTGCAGTAGTTGCAAAACAATTCTGTGCAGAAACAAAGTATCTCAGCAAGAAAGCAGAGCAAAAGCAAGACTAAACATCTAGGACTTGTGTGTTGGTCTAGAGAGGAAAGACATCACAAATTCCATCCCCAGCTCAGTAGAAGCTCATCAGAACACAAAGGAACTGGCAATACCTGTCACCTGTGCACCATCCACCTTTCATAAGAGGTGGGCTTAGAACAGGGCCTCCATAAGGCACAACCATGCTGGGTAACTTGGGTAATAAGTCACCCAGTGCAGCAGAACGCTCCTCTTTTCTGGACTATTTTTTTCCTTCCTACCTTTCTCTGAAGTTTCAAAAACTTGACACAGCACCTAAACACCTTTATGGATTTCAAGAAACTTCACATTGACTCAGAGCACTCAAATCTGTTTTTCTCAGTTCCTGTCAAGTCTCCATCACCAAGCCACCCATCAGTGATGCTGCCTCCCTATGTCCCATTCTCAAAGAAATTTTAGTAGGAGCTCTTAAGACAGCATCTCTTAAGACAGATTCTGAACACAGCTGTGCTCCCATTCTGCAAGAAAAACAATGCGTGCAAGAGAGATACCCAACACGTATCTTAATCAGCTTCTCTCTCAGAACAGCTTAGATAAACCACTTATGGGCTATCAATACTCCTGGCTTGGGAGACCAGACAAACTATCATTTGATATAATTCACAGCTGAGGATCCTAAGCACAAGTTAAAGTGTGCATACAGAATCTGACAACAGCTCTTTTTTCCATGCAGAGATTCGGTCTAGATGGCTCCTTTGAGCGTCCCTTACCCACATACTGTGTAAGGAAGCTAGGCAACATCAATTTAGGAATCAAGACTGTACAATGCAAGACTGTCTAGCAAGGATTACAACATCAGTGACTTGAGTCTGAGCCTACATACACATTTCTTGCTATTGCAGGGATTGTGCTTGCCCTAGAAAACAGTGAAGCTCAAAGAAGAGTTAGGCTTCAAGATCACAACAATGCCAATTACAGAAATGCACACAGTTAATGATCATAGCTATTGTGTCTAGGAAGAAATGCAATGCTGGTCTGTTCTTATTGTGAAACCTAGTAAAGCTGCTGTATCCACAGATATTAGTGGCCAAACATTAAGTCTGTCATTTTGCTTCGTGTTATATATGTACATGCAGAGCTTTTGCTCCACATAAAGCAACTCTTGCACTGTATTTTTTGGCTAGCTGATGAGTCAAGTTATTTCTGCCTCACTGCTTTAATGAGCCTTCAGTTACTACAGTAATGGAGACTAAGATAAAGTTAAGGATTCTTTTATAGGGAAAAAGAAAGCCTGATTCTCATGCCCTAGTTCAAAAACTGCGGCTAAATTATTTGTAAGTGCCTGCAGCTCTTTTCTCCCCTTTCATTTGTGTTTCTATATCACACTGATAAGCACACGGTCATTGTGCGAGCTATAATCCTCAGCTAAAGGGTTTCCCTGTGTACTACATGAGTCACAGTGACCCTAGAAGAGGTATCACTGGGCTCCAGATAGGCATTATTGCCTTTTAGTCTCAATATTAAGAGCAAATCAGCTAAATACCAAGCAGTAGCAAGTTCTGCATTTTAAACTAATTGAATAAAAAATACAAAACTGAGTTAAATCTCTTACCAGATTAACTGTTTGAGACTTTCACTTATTGGCAGAGTAAAATACAATGGATTAGTCTGAGCTAGACCATATTTGGCCAAGTTACAGGCAGTGGAATGTACTGCCCTGACACAAGGACGCCTGCAAGCTTCTAACATAGGCTCAGCAATTCTGGTAACAGGTTGTTTCATCAAATGAAAGGCAAGTTCTCAAAGTCCTGAGTGACCCTGTGCTGTGAAGTCCTCTGGTTAGTCTGATATGCTTGTCATCTAGGGGCAGCTTTGCCACAAGCTCAACACCACCCAAGCAGATGTGCATAGGAAGACAGTTCTTATCATTCCTGACCTGAGTCTTTGTAGCACACTACCTATGTGTTCTCCTGAAAATACTGAGTGATGAAAGAACACTTTCAGAGCTTCAGAACAGTCTTTGAACTGGAGAAGAAATTAACTTCTCCCCATTTATCAATCAATTCCATTGTATTGCCTTACTTTTGCCACTACACTTTACTTCCAAGCTACTGCTATGTAAATATCTCCAAGTCAATAAATGCATCTTGTCCTGAAAGACTGATTCACATATCTGGAATCACTAGTAGCCATGGGTAATTACCCTTTTCTTCTCACCATTTAAACTTTACATGCAAGCCAGGGTCACTGCCTACAGATTTCTCAAACCAGCAGAATCACAGAATGTTAAGGGTTGGAAGGGACCTCAAAAGATCATCCAGTCCAACCTCCCTGACAGAGCAGATTACACAGGAACACATCCAGGTGGATTTTGAATATCTCCACAGATGGAGAACTCCACAACCCCCATGGACAGCCTGTTCCAGTGTTCTGGCACACACACTGAAAACATTTTTCCTCATGTTTCCATGGAACTTCCTGTGCCTCATCTTCCACCCATTGCCCCTTGTCCTGTCATTGGGCATCACTGAGCAGAGCCTGACTGCATCCTCTTGGCACTCACCCCTTACATCTTTATAAACATGAATGAGGTCACCACTCAGTCTCCTCTTCTCCAAGCTAAAGACCCAAGTTCCCTCATAAGGAAGATGTTCCACTCCATTTTTGTAGCTCTGTGCTGGACTCTTCAAGCAGTTCCCTGAGGTCCTCCTTGAACTGAGGGGCACAGAACTGGACACAATGTTCGAGATGCTACCTTACCACAGCAGAGTAGAGGGGGAGGAGAACCTCTCTTGACCTACTAACCACAGCCCTCCTAACACACTCCAGAATGGCATAGGCCTTCTTGGCCACAAGAGCACATTGCTGGCTCACGGTCAACCTCTTGCTAGCTGTCTTACCTTTCCATGAATATTGAAATTGCTGTTTCTTGGTGCACTGACATTCTGAAAGCTATCGCTGTACTGCGGAGCAGCTGTCCAAGGGGAGTGTGGTGCTGGCGTTGAGATCATCATAAAGAAAGGTTCAAAGTTAGATTTGTACTCCAAGAAGTCCAATGACATGTTGGCCTGTGAACAGTTTTGGAGGGGAAAAAAAAAAGTCACAGCTCCAAAGAAAAGCAGCAAGTATTAGAAAAGAACTTAGACTGGATATTCTTAAAGTTCAGTAGTACTAGGAACATTTAAACTGCTTCAGAAACTCATTGCTTGCTCATCTACAAACATCCAGAACAGCAGCTCATGATAAAAAACCAAAAAAATCTTAAAAAAAAACCCAAACCCCACATGTCCATGACAAATACAATGCAATACACCAGGTTGAAAGAGACCTTCAAGATCATCACTTCCAACCCATCAACCAATCCAACCCACCTAAACAACTAAACCATGCAGCCAAGCACCCCATCAAGTCTCCTCCTGAACACCTCCAATGAAGGGGACACCACCACCTCCACGGGTAGCCGATTCCAATGGGCAATCACTCTCTCTGCATAGAACTTCTTCCTAACATCCAGCCTAAACCTGCCCTGGCACAGCCTGAGACTGTGTCCTCTTGTTCTGGTACTGGCTGCCTGGGAGAAGAGACCAACCTCTGCCTGTCTACAACCTCCCTTCAGGTAGTTGTAGAGAGCAATAAGGTCACCCCTGAGTCTCCTCCTCTCCAGGCTAAGCAACCCCAGCTCCCTCTCTGAAGATGTTTCTACTTCAGATCTTTACATTATTTAGAGGTGGAGAGATCACCAAAAGTTCGTGCCTATTCAAAGTATCAACAAAATCCACCTAAACTTGGTTTTCACAGTGTGTAATTGGAGCATTCTTTAACACAGCTTTCTGTTGTCATGCTGCCTGACAGATCCCACTTCAGCAGTTTCCATTGTCTGCAGACTTTCAGACTTGACTCCTATAGCTCTGCAATAAGTTTTTAATCTCCACTGCTTATAGTGTATGATCATTCTATAGCAAGCTCCTAGCTTAGATGAGGTGCCACATTTCTGCTGCTGAAGCCAGCAGCTCTACTCAAGGCCAGTGCTAAACTATTCACTCCTGCTACTTTCATTTTCATTTCACCCTGCACACAATTTCAAGCAGCAAGTTTGAAGAGAATGCAAGTTCCACTTGGCCCGTCTCTTGGTTGAAATTAAACCTCCAAAAGGTATTACTCATCTGTGAGTTCTTTGCTGTTCACATCTTGCAGCATTTTCCTTTCCTGATTAGTGTACCCCACTTTCAATACCCTTTTCTTTCCCTAGAAGAGGCAATACACTATGAACTTTCTCCTCTTTCCTTATTTTGTAGATCCAGGCAAATAGGGCTGGACTTCAGTTATATGACAAAGTTAAGGAAGGCTAGGAACTGTGTGAAGTTTGAAAACTGGATTCAGAAACCAGATATACTTTAGGTAAACTCAGAGGTAGTTAACTTAGATTTTGTCATGAGCTTAAATTGCAACATGTCAGGACTGCAGTGAACAGGTCCAGGTGTTCAGATTCTTCATACCAGACTCAAGGACCCAGATATCCTTTTTCAGGACAAGAAGGCTCACACACCACATCAAGCAACACAGGGACATTGCACAAGCAATTTATTCCTGCACCCTGCCCACCCAGTGAATGAAACTCAAACACTGTCTTTGAAATGCTGTGCAGAAGGTAGAATGCAACACACTGAAAATTGTAATATGCTGCTGTATCAACAGGTAACACTGCAAGTAAGAGGTTTATGCAACAATGACCTGTTGGCCAAAATGCTTACAAGCTGCTGAAGGATCAAAAGATGACCAGTACAATGCCAGTAATAGGATAGTCTCACTTCTGGCTTATCAATTCCAATCTAGCTTTAGATGGTGTAAATCTAAATTTAATCAGGCAGCTGTTCAGTACCCTAAGAAACATCAATCAGTTCTGTTCCTAGTAAGCAGCTGTCTGTGTTCAAGAATGCACTGGAATGAAGCTCATCAGGGTCTGACTGAAAGACTACAGAATGACTGCATGAGGAGACTGCTCAGAGAAGGTCTTTTGAGCACGGGATGTGAGCACCCAAAAGCACGAACTCCTACACTGTAACAGCGTGTCAAATTAAGACTGCAGTTTTGGAGGCGTGGAACACAACCCCCACCCTCCAAGTTGATACTACTTGCTAAACAGGGCCTCAAGTAACTAAGTAGTTCTTCCAACTTTCACTTAAGTACTTGGACTCTTTTGTTTCCTCTTTTCCTTAAGAGGGTAAAGAGGCTTAAAACTTCCCTGGGCAGTTACACATTTTGTACAGCCCATGCCTTGCCCTCCCACACTATGGAGGATTGATCAGCCTTTCATACTTCCAAGTTATGAGTCTGATGCTGTCAGCAATTAAACTACAAGCACATGATAATATCTAACAAACAAAACATGGTGCAAAGTTATTTTTACATGCTCAACTTCCACTAAAATCTTGGCCAAGGTAATCTGGTACAGCCACCTACTGTAACAAAACACATCCTGCTATGAAGCAATGTAAGTCATTGCGTACAAGCATCATGCTTCTCATGCACCACAGCAGCCAGTATTAACATTTCAGTAGGGCTACTAGCCAGCAAACAGGCAGTTGGAATCCCTTTCCTCTCCACACCTTGTACATGTGAACTTGCCATTCCTAAACATACCCAGAATCTTGCTCTGCTGATTAATACCCACCCACCATCACAACAGCACAATCATGTATTTATGAACTAATACAGCCTAACAAATTAGCATCCCCATCCTTTCCCAAACCCCCAGCACGAGGCATTAGCTGGTCATAAGCAGCTTCTGTTACACAGGTGTTGCAAAATATCTTACCAGTACATCTGTCAGATAATCTACACTGTAGTTCTCACCATGCTTTCGTGCTTTGCCATTTACCGACAGAGTGTAGTTGTAGTATTTTGAATTTTTCTCCTGGGAAAAAGATAAGTCACATGAGTATTTACACAAAGTAACACATACATTGATTAGTTGAAATAAAATGAGTTGCCAATAAGCACTGGTCATAAGGACACCACAAGAACTGTCAGAACTGGTCTTCCCCAAGTTATTTTAGTGCTTTCTCACACTACTTCGACTTCACATGTCAGGGTTTTTTCCAGGCACCTTAATAGGAGCAGCCTTTGTGAAAGCCAAGGATCTGATACACAACAGAGAAAAAGAGAAGAAAGTATGCACTAAGCTGTTTGATACTCATTGCCTACTCCTTCATAACCATAGTTAGAATAGCTTTCTATAAGCAAAGTCACAGAGCAATTGAAATTAAATATTGAAAAAAAAATATTTTGAATGGTCACATACCAAAGCATACCAAAAACTCCATCCAGGAGGGACATGACCTACTCCCCCTGCATCTTCTGCTCCATACTGAAAAAAAAGAAAGACTGACTCAGTTTCAATTATGACAAACAACAGCCAGAACTTATGTTTCATATTCACGTGCTTTATTCAACACTAGCTAAACTCAGTTTCAGAATGGAAAAAAGCAAGTACACGTGGATATAAAAAACACATGGACAGCCTGTTAAACAAACCAGGGTTCAATAACCAGAAAGGCAGTAACAGAAAGCTTGGCATTCACCAGCAAAATTTAAATTTGATTCCCCCTTCTACTGCTTGCATGAAAACAGGAAGAGATTCTGGACAACACATGGTACCTTATCAGGTAATAGGAAGCACAAATCAAGACACTCTTAGGCTTTGTGACAGCAGTTCACATGTTACAAAGAAAAAATCTCATAGACCAATATCTTCCCAACATTCCCTACCCAAAAGGGGAGGTAGAAATGTTGTGCAGTGCTAGCTTTTTGCCCACCTCAGTGCCAAATAATCTAAAACAACCAGCTTTTAAGACAGCAAAAAGCTGAATCAGTGCCAAACTCATAACAGAGGGTGCCTTAGAGCAACACAATAGATTTGCTCAGGGCTGCCCTCTCCCATCTACATGGGCTCACCCAACTGCAGAGACAGGAGATCACACTGAGTCAAGGGACGCTCAGACAAAGCCTAGTGAGTTTTCCATCCCCTAGATGCCTCAATAACATCAGCAAAAAACACAAATTTGGGCCTAGCTAGCTATGCAAATTGATGTTCTATTATGCTATTACACCACAATATTTTCCACCAAGAGATGCAAGGAAAAGAATGCTGTTAAAACCTGTAACTCATCAAGCTCCAAACACATTTCCATCACAAAAGAGAACCATCTGATCTTGGAGCTTTCAGTGGTGAATTTTTCAGCTTAAACTACTACAAACCACAGCTTAGTTAAAAACAGAAAACCAACTCCAAATCACACATATACAAATGATTCATTAATAAAGTGTTTGGTAAACTCTGTTGAGAGCTGACAGTATCTGCTCTTCCAATGAATGTATCTCAGTGGACACTTAGTATTAAAATATATTAACTGTTGAAAAGAGAATAGTTCTGATTGAAGGGGATATACCAGTCAGGAATATTGAGACAAACTAGTTTTTTTCTTTCATGTTATTCTAACACTATGCCTGTTGTGGCACTGGCTTGACAGTGTCCCTCAGTACCACACACCAACCTATCCATACTCCCCACTCATTAAAATTATCAGCTCCAAAAAGTAGCACATCTGAACACACTAAAAAAGCCTTTGGATTCCATCAGCCTTCATAAAACCCAACTTTTAAGAATGTTCAGGCACCTACAGAACCTGATTTCAATCAAGTTAAAGATTTGAACTTCACGTATTTATCCCACCTCAGCAAAGAGCTGTTAATCCAAGCAACATCATTTTAAGCATTTCAAGGACCCACCACCAGCTACAAAGGTTAAAAACAGTAAGCCAAATATCACTCAGTGTTTTAGGAATGTGCATAAACGCAAACGAATTGCACCATGGGGGGAAAAAAAAAAAAGGGCACAAAATACCTCATTCAAATACTTTCCAGCAAAGAACGTTTGATAACCACACATAGCTTTGAGCACTGCTGGGAAGGTGTATGGTTCTTCAATCTTCTGCCATAATTTGCTGCTACAGTTCCCTTCCAGAGTGTTATTGACAACATGATGATTATGTGGGTATTTCCCGGTTAAAATGCTGGCTCGACTGGGACAGCAAAGTGCACTGGGAACATACTGGGAAAGACAGGATGAAGAGATTAATGAGTGATACTCTGAACCAAATTTTCCTGAAACACCTGCTAATAGGTTGATTAAAATGTTCACCAACATTAAAGCATCCTTCTTTCTAGACACACCAAATTCTGCCCCAAATATTTCCACTAGTGAAGAGCTGCACACGAAACCAGTTTCAGGTTTCTGCAGCAGACGCCACACAAACCTCCACCTAATCTAGATGTGGTTCTTACATAGTGGCAAGTAACCATTAAAATACTGTTTGCCAGTTGATTCACTCCATTATTTTAGCGATGGCAATGCTTTAGAACATGGTAAGAGTGAAAGAGACTCTCAGGAGGCACAAAGCTGGAAATTTTAAGTAGTTTCTTTCAGTGCTTCTCGGTTTGTACCAAAAATACTCAGTTTTGCTTTACAGATAAGGAAGTTAGCACAAGTACCTCCAGGAAGTGAAAGTTTCCCTCTCAAACTTCTGAGCACACTCTTGAGCTGCATTCATTTTGATACTTAAGTAGCTAGAGATTGAATTAAAAAACCCACACATACGTATGTAGCATTTTAATCAAACTGTTACCAGTTTTGAGACCTTAGATGGCCTAATATACAAACTACACAAATGCACACATCTCAGAAGTTCCAAGAGCTGATATAAACTCTTACTGCGTTTACGAAGGTTATTCCCATCTGTGCAATTAGAGCATTAGTCTTCTTTAGGGGGGTCTGGAAGAAAGATAACAAAAGAAAATCAGCTAACGCCATATGACTGCTAGGGAAAGTAAGGGAGCAGAAGTAGTTGTATGACTACCTAAAAGAAGGCCCACTACCACAGCTTTCAGGCAAGCCACTCCGCCTTTTGCTAGGGCCTCGTGTGACCATAGAGGTTACTAACACAAGGAAGCCCACGGGACCAGAAGTATGAGGGGAAGTTTTCAGGAACTAAGTGCAGAGGAGAAGCCCCAGCCTCCACCCACTCGAGCTTCAGCGGCTTTCCAGAGGAGCTTCTCTTACCCAAGCAAATCCACCATGACTGTTCTTTTCGGGGGCAAAGCGGCCTGAGGCTGCGGAGAGAAACGCTTGTGCCGGGCTGCACCACTTGTCACCCCGGGCTCAGGCCGCTGCTCCTCAGCGGCGGGAGCGACCCTTCCCTCACGCTGTGCCCTCTCCTCTCTCTCCCGGCTTCTCCAGCCAACAGCTGGAGACTACGCGACCTCAGCGGCGGGCGAGCGGCACTCAGCACCTCGGCGAGGACGAGGCCTCTCGCAATGCTCCCACCGGCCCCCACGCAAGACCCCGCGCCTCCCGCTTCCCCCACAAACCGGCCCCCGGCGGAACCCCCAGGCCGGCCGGACTGGGGGTGGGGTGCGCGGGAGACAGAGGGCCGGGGGGAAGGCCGGGGGAGCGGCGGGGTTACCATGCCACCCAGGCAGACGTCCTGGTCGTCAGTGAGGATGAGCACCACGTTGGGCCTCCGCGTTTGTCGCGTTGCCCCCGCCGGACTCAGCACCAGTAGCGCGGCCAGCGCCAGCCGCCGGACTACGGCGGCGACAGAAGACATGACGTAGCAGCGGGGACAAGTAAACCCCCAGATAGACAGAGGGACGGAGGGAGCCGCTGCCGCTCGGCTCCGCGACGAGGTGCGGCCGAGCTCAGAGACCTGAGGAACAGCGCGCCGGTCCGCCCCGCCCCGCCCCGCCCCGGCATATGACCCGGGCGCGCGGCAGGGGGGCGGTGTCACGTGGCCCAGGCGGCTCCACCGTGAGGGCGGCCCCGCCTGCTTGAGGACTGGACCCGCCCCCTCCTCGTGGACCCGCCCGCTGCCCGCGAACGGGGGAAGCCGGTGCCGTGGCGGCGAAAGTGGGGGAGAGATCCCTGGGGTAGAGGTCTCGCCTCCCTCGCCGCTGTTCACCCTCCTGCTGCTGCCTGTGTGAGGTGCCCGCCGCCACGGGCACCTACGACGGCGAGCAACGCAGCGCTTTGTTGATCTTCTTAGTTGTAAAATTATGCGGTCTGCAACTAAAATTCCTGACATTAGTGAGAAGAGACTGATAATCCGGCCCCGGCAGGCCGTCTGGCCTGCCTGCAGTCCCATCTTCTTCGCGCGTCCCGGATAAGTCATTCTCGGCTTGAAGGAAAATATTTTATTCATATTGAGGAAGAATAGAAAGCAGGAACGGAGGAAGAGTACTAGTAGGGGGGCACATGGAGCTCTGGGTACTTCAGACAGCAACGCTAACTGCTAGTGGCTGTGGTGGGTCAAGGTTTACCAGCCATGGCCTGTCGGACTCAGTGGCTGATCAAGCCATTCTCCGTGGCCGCGGCCGCTCGGTGCCTAGGGCTGGTCCTGCTGCAGGGAGGCGACATCTGTGAGGTGGATGGTAGAAGTTACCCAGCACAGCACACAGGCTCCGGGCATCACACTGTGGGGCAGCAACTCAGCTACCTGAGGTGTGCCCAGCTCCGGTGGCTGTACAAACACTATCATCAACTTTGATTTTTAGGTTGTTCTGTGGTGACACAGCAGCATAATTATAGCCTCACGGTTACATCACTGAAGTTATGCCCTATATTTCTTTATGCCACTGTACCGGCCTTCCTCTGAGGAACAGAACCAGACTGCCACTCACGTTTGCCCCACGCACTGGTGAGGGAGCAGGCGCGGGACAGCCATAGGGTCGCCCGGCACGACGGGAGTGACCTATGTGGCAGCCACACCGCGACGGGAACCGGCTCCGTGAGTTACCCAGGGCGCCTTCTCCGCCTCTCCGCAGGTGCAACGCCCCCTCCCCGCCCGCCGCTGGCCTCTACCAAGCCGTGCAGTGCGCGGGAGGACGTCGCGCCGGCTTCGGCACTACAGCCTTTGGGTGAGAGTCCCGCCAGCCTGGGCTCTGTCTTCCCCTTCCGCTGACTGCCCTCTTCCCCTGGCCACCTCCCCTACGTGTCGCCGTGGAACGGACCGAACCCGGAACTCGACGCTGCTGAGTGGCTGCGGAAGATGGAGGTGGGGGAGCCCAGCTTGGGCGGCAGGGCGGGCAGCAGCGCCGACAGCCAGGCTGAAGAGGAAGAGGAGGATGATGACGAGGAGGCTCCTGCCAGCGGCCGGTCCAGCCGCACCTCGTCGCTGGTGAGCGGGCTGCTCACCGAGCTCTACAGCGCTGCTGAGGTTGCTGCCCCCTCGGGCAGCACTCGCTCCCGCGACCTTCGGGAGCTGCCGCAGCGGCCGAGCCAGGTCAAGTACCTGCGGCTGAAAGGTACAGCCTGCCCTGCCCTGCCCAACCCTGTCAGCCGCCCCGAGCCGCAGTCGGCGTGGCTGCGCCTTCCCGCTGCCACCGCTCCGCCTGGGCTGGGAGCTGTCCCTGTCGCCTCGCTTTCTTCCTCTGTGCCTGTAAGGGAGTCTTGCTTAAAGGTTATAGTCCGCTCTCTCCTGCCTCCGTGCCCACGGACACCTGCACGCACATGTGCGTATGTATGTGCATGACCTCCTTCATTTGCTGTAGCCGCCTTTATGCATGGCCACCTGTCCCAGAAGCTTCCGTTCAGTTGGCCGATACTCCGTCAAACCAGGATGGCGTGTGCTGCTCCTTCCCTCCTTTGTCTTGGGTGCCCTAGAGCAAAAATGGGGTCACGTGCTACTAGACTTTCTGTGACAGATTGGACAAGCTTTGTGCTTCTGTAACTTTAGTGCTTTTCTTCACTTAGACTAATGACTCAGTGACAGATTTTCCTTTTTCCTTGTCCCATTTCCCTTAAACTAGAAGTGACCCTGCAAATACTATGTCATAAGAGACAGTTGATTTTTCAGGTCTTTTTAGTTCTAGTGGACTTAACCTGACAATTGTAAAGGTTATTTACAGGTAATTGTGTCTTCCAGGAAAAATAAAAAAGGTAAAATAATAAAAGTAAATGCAATAGTCAACTTCCCAAGATCTAAATGGAGTTATTGAAGAATTCATATGAAAGCTAAGCAACCATGACACTACATGCTTGTGAAGGTAGAGATTTGCAACTCCAGGCTGACCTGATGAGGAGAGCTCTATAAAGGCCTCTTGTCTCCTGATAGTAAATCATTTGTATTTTTGGCAGGGAAGAAAGTATTAGGTGAATAAATGTCTGTTTTCAGACCTGTGCGAACAGCGTTCTGCTTCTGCGTTTAGCTTTTTAATGAGACGATAAACTGCCTGATATCCAGTTCTGGGCCCCTCAGTTTAGGAAGGATGCTGACTTGCTGGAACGTGTCCAGAGAAGGGCAACAAAGTTGGTGAGGGGTTTGGAACACAAGCCCTATGAGGAAAGGCTGAGGGAGCTGGGGTTGCTTAGCCTGGAGAAGAGGAGACTGAGGGGTGACCTTCTTGCTCTCTACAACTACCTGAAGGGAGGTTGTAGCCAGGCAGAGGTTGGTCTCTTTTCCCAGGAAGGCAACACCAGAACAAGAGGACACAGTCTCAGGCTGCGCCAGGGGAGGTTTAGACTGGATGTTAGGAGGAAGTTCTCTACAGAGAGAGTGATTGCCCATTGGAATGGTCTGCCCAGGGAAGTGGTGGAGTCACCATCATTGGAAGTATTCAGGAGGAGACTTGACGGGGTACTTGGTGCCATGATCTAGTTGTTTGGGTGGGTTGGATTGGTTGATAGGTTGGACATGATGATCTTGAAGGTCTCTTCCAACCTGGATTTATTGTATTGTATTGTATATTATCAGGTGTAGCTCAAGTGCTTCCATGTGGCAGTACAGGACTCAACAAGAACTTTCCTTGTTTGGGAATATTTTATAGAGTTTAAACTCTTTAATTTTGCTGCAAAGTTGATTGTTTTTTACAGGGATGGTAATTGGCATGAGTGAGAAAGAATAAACTCAGCTCACTAGTTTTGTGGTGACTGTACGAGTCAGGAGGAATACAACTTAATTTAAAAAGGAAAAAAAAATGAAGAAGATGAAATAAAACCTATAGATGTAGTTTTAAATCACCCTGCCTGGCACAAGTGATCATGAGTTCTATCTGAGCAGCAGGTGCTGAAATAGGGTAGTATCTATAAAAGATAGCGCTGTTTCAGCAGTGACTCCCTTCCCTTGCAATCATACCTTGCTTTTCACTACCCCATGACTAACTGTCTTTCTGCCTAACTTGTAATTTTCTTTAAGTATTACAGAATTACTGAAAAAAATGTTGCTATGGGAGCTGAACTGTTTACCATACTACTAATAGAAGCTTTTCCTAGATACAAAGTATTTTTCTTGTTGGATCAGGTTACCCAAGTATGGATTTTTTGATGGATTTTTTTTTCTTCCAGCATCAGGGGGGTCATGGTGGGATTGAAAGTAATAGGATTTGGAAACTTCTTAGCTACAGGGAACAGACAGCTGTTTAGATGCTAGTGGCAAGTTGTACCAGGCTATTAGAAGGAAGAGCTGAAGAGGTCAGCATGTGACAGGCAAGACCCAAGCTTTTACCACTGCACTGTGCCTCTAGAATGGGTTAGAGGACTCAGAAAAATTAATTAACTTCTACTTTCCCAACGACTCCCTTTGTCCTGGACCTGAAGCTCACCTCATAGGGAGCAAGAGAGAAGGACAACAAAGTTGGTGAGGGGTTTGGAACACAAGCCCTATGAGGACAGACTGAGGGAGCTGGGGTTGCTTAGCCTGGAGAAGAGGAGACTCAGGGGTGACCTTATTGCTCTCTACAACTACCTTAAGGGAGGTTGTAGCCAGGAGGGGCAACCAGCACCAGAACAAGAGGACACAGTCTCAAGCTGTTCCAGGGGAGGTTTAGGCTGGAGGTTAGGAGGAAGTTCTACACAGAGAGAATGATTACCCATTAGAATGGGCTGCCCAGGGAGGTGGTGGAGTCACCATCATTGGAGGTGTTCAGGAGAAGACTTGTTAGGGTGCTTGGTTGCATGGTTTAGTTGATTAGGTGGGTTGGATGATACGTTGGATGCGATGATCTTGAAGGTCTCTTCCAACCTGGTCTATTCTATTCTATTCTATTCTATTCTATTCTATTCTATTCTATCCTATCCTATCCTATTCTATCCTATTCTATTCTATTCTATCAGGAGTATAGAAGTAAGCTGAGAGGTTTCAGTGAACTCAGGGGACCTGATGGCACCATGACTGAGCAGTGGAAATAGGGAGGCTGTGACTGAAGCCACCTAGTGCATCCGAATGAAAAGAGTTTCCCACTCAGAGCTCATCCTGGAGTTGCATTTCTAGCTTTGCAGGCAGCTTCCTGAATGTGTTCTTTCCTTTGTCTGTTACCATTTGCTTATTCCCTGTAAACATTTTCCACAGGCAGCCTCTGGAAAGTACTGTATTTAAAATTCACCCTTGGTTGTATTAAAATTTACCCTGTGGTTGCACTACTGTAGCTATATTCTGGCTACGTCTGCTACTAATTTTCCAATCTATAACAGTGTAATTATTAAGATTCATACATTGTGCAATAATTTGGAGTACTTTAGTTTAAAATAAATAATTAGGCTCAGGTCCTTTAAATATTTATAAGTGGGAGTTACCCCAGTCAATAGAACTTGTAATTTATATGAAGGTTGCATATGTAAATGCCCATGGGGGAAGTCTTTTTACGTGTCAACTACAATAGGCTGTTGGTGAATGTTCCAACTGCTCTCACTGAAGTTATTTTCTCTGCTTGTTGGCAGATGTCGATGAATTAACAACTCTAAAGCGAGAGCTGACTTACAGAATTTCCGTTCAGTCAGCAAAGTTGCTTCGTCTCCTGAAGCAGAAGGACAGGCTTCTGCATAAAGTCCAGAAGAACTGTGATATTGTCACAGCTTGTTTGCAGGCAGTTTCCCAGAAACGAAGTAAGTACTTTCTGTGTCTGTGTGTCCTAGTATATGCAGTGTATTTCATTAGTGTGAGCACTGTTTCAGTTAAGCCCTTGCACTTGATTTAAAAAGGCCAGGCTATGCTATTCCTTAGATGTGGCTGGCTTCCAGGGATGTTGTTGGCAGCTGGGAACAGGCAAAGCTCAATTAGTTCACCTAGGTATGCTGCTGTACCCTCAGCTTTGTGTACTGGTGTGGCACCCATATTTGTAGGTTGTCTGCCAGGTTTTTTTAGCTTTAATTCACAGAAAGCTCAAGTTGAATTATTATGGTGTGCATGCTGTGTGCTTTCATATGGTTATAAGGGAGATGCTAGAAGTGTAAATTCTTCTAACTGGAAACTACAGACAGCATAAGCAATCCTCTTCCCAGACAGTGTTTGTAGTGCATAACTCTCAAGTTGATTCAAGATGAGGAGTAGTAGTGAAAACAAACCTACTTCCCTCAAAACTTTATCAGCACCTGTGATTTTGAGCTTTCAGAGAGGGTGCATGGGAGAAAGAAGAAATGTTCTTCTTTAGTCTTTTCTCCAGCACAATGAACTTTTTTATTTGACTTGGCAATGTTGTCATCTAAAGATAGGCTGAAGTGCTTTGTTACTTCTGCTAAAATGAAATGTGTAATGTCTTATGTAAAAAATAATACCTTTAGAAAGGACATGTGAAAATAACCTAATGTTCCCTGTCTTATTTTTTCATTAACATGCAGCGTGACAGGTACAGAAATGTACAGGTACAGTAAACAAAGCATGGTCTTTGCACAAGAATTCCTCTAGGAGCTTTGAGTGCATGTAAAAAATGTATTACAAGAATCTTGGTAGTGGCATGTGCTAATGTAGTTTAGTTAAGGGGTTTCTATTACCATAAAAACATTATTTTTAAAGCATTTAAGTGTTCCTTTGTTTTACTTAAGCTAGCATGAAAGTTCTTGGCTGTCATGCATTCCCTAGGCTTATTTCTTCTTCTCACCTACTCTTTTCCTTTCTCATCGTCAGCTTGATAATTGAGTCCTCAGTGCCTTAAAACTTAAGCATATATGCCTTTTAAATGAGAGTACTTGTATTTTGCACGTGTTTAAGTATTTACAAGATTTGGCCATGAATTCTGAAGAGCTGAGCATCCTATATTGTTTGTTAGGTAAAAAGCAATTGCCTGAAAGGGATCATAGAATCCTAGAATTGTCAGGGTTGAAAGGGACCTCAAGGATCATCTAGTTCCAACCTCCTGCCATGGGCAGGGACACCTCACACTGGAGCAGGTTGCTCAGAGCCCCAGCCAGCCAGGTCTTAACACCTTCCAGGGATAAGGCTTCCACCACCTCCCTGGGCAACCTGTTCCAGTGTCTCACCACTCTCATGGTGAGGAACTTCTTCCTAACATCAGTATGAATCTACCCATTTCTAGTTTGGCTTCATTCCCCCTAGTCCTGTCACTACCCACATCCTAAGAGTCCCTCACCAGCTTTCTTGTAGGTCCCTTAAGATGCTGAAAGGCCACAATAAGGTCGCTTGGTGTCTCTGCCCATGGCAGGGGGGGTTGGAACTAGATAATCCTTGAGTCCGTCTTCTACCCTAACAATCTAAAGCATTTTGGTCAGAAGGAATGGATCTCCTGGGGGTGGGAATTGTACTGCTGGATGCACACTAGAAAAGAGGACACTGTGCTGTACTTCCATTTTGTGAGACATATAAATGATCAGTTTATTTTAGTTGTACTTTTTAACTCAA
Organism: Colaptes auratus; assembly: GCA_015227895.2. Classification (NCBI taxonomy): domain Eukaryota; kingdom Metazoa; phylum Chordata; class Aves; order Piciformes; family Picidae; genus Colaptes; species Colaptes auratus. Next base: position 9,307,433 of record CM037632.1, on the reverse strand, counting down.
ATTTGATATAATTATCCTGTGTAAACAGTAAGAGAGAAATCACAATGCTGGCTGATAGTAAAAATGGCTCTAGGCACACTCTTTTCTAGCTTCTGGGATTACTGACTTATTTGGGGAAACTGTTTCAAATCCATTTTAGAAAGCAGAGTGCTTTAATGAGCTTAATTATATTCTTGAGAAAAGCAGGATCACTAAAAAAATAAAGGTGTGGCAGTTATAATCAAAATAATGTGTAAAAGGCATCTCATTCTTTTTTCTCTTCTGTATTTTCTATAGTGCCAGCTTGCTTATATTACTAAATATATTTTGACTGACCAAGTTGCAAACCAGAGTTCATGAATCACAAGTTGACTGCTTGCCATTTTAATTTAAA
>CM037632.1:9280980-9306560 GCA_015227895.2 Colaptes auratus | reverse complement strand
GGGGGAAGGGATGGAAAGGAAAAGAAAAAAGGAAAGAATAAAAAAGTCCACAACTTCTTACCTTTTCAAAAGACACAGAGATAACGTGGGCAGATTTCCCACAGCACGGAACTGGCTTTTTTTTAAGACTTTTTTAACTTATTTTGAGAATGTCTATACAATCCTGCTGAGCAGCACAGTTGTTCAGAATCCTCTTCCAGGTTTCTGTCTTTCACAGGCTGGAATGCTAATGGACTTTTATGATCTGTCTAGTTTTAAATTTGTAAGGCAAAGCTCTGTGGGAGAGAACCACCAGCTCTGCGTTAAATACTATGAGTTTAGTGACAACCAGCAAGGTACTATGGAGTAACTCCACTAAAGTCAGTATGCAAAACCCATGTGAGGCAGATATGGATAGATTTAAGCTTTATGGCTTATTTATCTTTTGACAAGAAAATTGATAATGGCCCTTTAAAGTACGCTACCCCATACTCGCCACAGAGGAAATGAGGACAAACAGAAGTAGCAGCCAGGCATTTCTGTCAGTTTAGTGTGACTAGCATGCCAGGATATAAATCAGTAACTTGCTGACTGGAATACAGAGAAACTAATTCATCTTATATCTGAGTTTCCAGCTTTATATGTGCTCCTTCCATTGAACTGTACAGATTCATTGGTACTTTGTGCTGTCATGTATTTTGCAACCCCTTGAAGAAAATTTTTCACCCAGCCAGATTAATGGACCACTAAATAATGTTAATAGCTGTTCTTTATTCCCCATAGCAGTGCAAAGCAACTGGAACTTGCTAGTTAATATGAACAATAAAGATTAAAACCATGCACATTAAACCATTTGGCTGGCGCTTTTGCCAATCTGTAAATGTTCTCTCCATCCTCATTTCTCCACCCTCTGACCTGGTGAGACATCACCTGGAATCCTGTGTCCAGTTTTGGGCTCCCCAATTCAAGAGAGACAGAGGTCTGCTAAAGAGAGCCCAACAGAGAGCCAAGAGGATGATTAGAAGACTTGAGCATCTCCCCCCTGAAGAGACACTGAGAGACTTGGGGCTATTTAGTCTTCAGAAGACAGAGGGGATCCGATCAATATCTAAGTAACTGAGGGGTGGGTGTCAAGTGTGAAGGGAGAATCTCTTTTTGGTGGTGCACAGTAATAATACGTACAAACCTCAATATAGAAGGTTTCACCTCAACATGAGGAGAAACTTCTTTACAGTGAGGGTGATGGAGTACTGGAATAGGCTGCTCAGAGAGGTTGTGGAGTCTCCTTCTCTGCAGACTTTCAACCTGCCTGGATGCATTCCTGTGCGGACTACCCTAGGTGATCTGCTTTTGGCAGGGGGTTGGACTGTGATTCTGTCATTTAAATGTCAGTGTTATTTGTGCTCTGGTTTGTTCAAACTGATTATTTTTCTAGGTTAATTTCTTCAAATATTTGGTAAGTCACTTCTGAAGGAGTTAATGAAATACATCATTTAGAATCAGACATGTGGATTTTCACAGGTATGCATGTGAGCACAAAGCCACAATAATAAATAAGTGACCTGTCTGTTGACCACTATCAATACATTATTATCAGTTTCTCGATGTAAACCATGCAAGACCATGTTTGCTTCATCCCTATTTCCCTAAAGGCAAAATGGATCTGGTTGGGCTTATGAGCAAGCTTCCATATAAACTGGTTTACAGTGCGATGTGAGACAGATATTTCCCTTGGGTGGAGTGGTTCTGGATTCCTTCAAACTCTTCACACGATTGCAGAGGGCAGAGTACCCCTCTGAGTTTGGGGATGGGGAGAACCACAAAACAAACAAACATTGTTTTCTAATGAAAAGAGCAATCTGAGATTTTGAACACAAAACCAGCTTGCAGCCTAATTTGAGTATAAAGTGTATCTATATGTTTTTGCCTCCACAGTCTTGTGGCAAGTATATCAGTTTGATACTTAAGTTTTCTTTCTATTTCAGTTATATCTACCATCCTCCTGACATAAGTTTTCAGAAACATTTTTATTTCATATATCTGTATCATTCAGACTGTGTAAATAGAATGATATTTTGGCTCAGTGTTTGGGTTTTGAATGCTACATGATAGTACTTAGTGGAGATGTCAGTAAATTACAGTATGACAAGAGGTCATCAATGGGAGAATCAGAAAGGCAGGAATTTCATTTTGTGTTGATTTGCTCTGTTCACAGAATCACAGAATCAGAAAATGGTAAGGGGGTGGGAAAGGACCTCTGATGATCATCTAGTCCTCCCTGTCCTTTGTCTCAACACTCAAGACCTTTATATATTTCCTTCTCCTTATCCCTCCAAAGGAGGGTGAGAGTGAGTGAGCAGCTACACAGTGCTTTGTTGCTGGCAGGGTAGGCTCAAAAATAACACATATTAATTGGTCTAAAATCAAGGCCAAAGATCCCAGTAAGGGAATTTGACATCTGCTTGTAGAACCTCTCCACGGGCTTCATCTTCCTTCAAGGGATACCCACTTGTTTCATCATGGGGTCCTCCACCCTCTGCAGTGAGGCTATTTGCTCCACCATGGCCTCTTCAGTGTACTGCCGGAGGAAACCTGCATCACTGTGGTCTCCTCCACAGGCCACAGGGAAATCTCTGATCCAGCATACAGAGCACCTGTGCTCCAGTGTGATCTGCTCTAGGTGGCCCTGCTCTGGCAGGGCAGTTGGACTTGATGATCTTTGAAGGTCCCTTTCATCCCCTAACCTCCTACGATCCTTTGATCCTATTCACTGCTTTTCAGATGGTTTTCTCATACTACAGCTGTGCTAGTGCTCCCAATACCTTTTTACCCACAACACCAGGATACAACACCAGGATTGAGTCCTGATTTCAGTCTGGGCTTAATATTTACAAGCTGGAAGCTGAAGACTACTCCTCTGAGAAACATCATGTCAAACAAAACTTCCAGATGAACAGCAGATTATTCCTTGTAGGGGAAAGAAATCATCTCTCAAGTCAAAATGCACACTTCACAGACAAAATTTCCAAAACTATTCTATATGACTACTCATTCCCTGGGGAACCATGGGACTAGCAGATGCCCTTGAAAGCACGCAATAACAAGTGGATCAAATCACTTTGGCATTTGCTAGTGAAGCTGAAGAGCAGTTAATAGGAATTTCACACAAGTGTCTACAATCATATTGTAGAGGTCCAGAGACTCACTTCTTTGTCTTATATTTCTGCTTGATGGTTCAAGAACTCATTTATATGATATGCCTTCAAGACTGTCAAAACTCAAGTGTCTGTAATAGAATGCTATCTATACTAAAGATAGCCTTAATGATCTATCCTGATAATCTGCCTACAGAACTGTAAAAGCAAAAATCATACAAATAGGAACAGGATGGGGGGGGAAATGCAATGGGTAAACTAATTTGTTTACATAACTATAAGGCTTTTCTGAAACCCAGCCAACTACAAGAGGCCTTCTAAAATCATTGTTACCTAACATTCATAGGTCTTTATTGCCTCAATGGAGTATTCAGAGTTTAGGAGAGAAATCATCATGTTATTGAATTGGGTAGTGCAGGGCAGGAGTGAGGAAGAAGATAATATGAAGCCTCAGGGGTAAATGAATACTGAACAGAAATTCTGTTCAGGAAGGAAGATATATGTCCCAAACCTACATCTATTTCAGGGAAAAAAACAAGCCCAAGGATAGAGGTCATCAAAAGAATATATGCCATCCCCTGAGGTAGTGTGTGAGACAACTTGAGAGTTATCTTAATTTATCAGTCTTCTAAACTGAAGAGAGCACAAGAAAAATGTAAAGCCAATCAACACATTGCTAGATGTATTAACATGTAGTGGCTATTTTCTTATACTGTCTCTAAAGTCTAGCAGCTGCTGTGTTTTGTGATAAAATTAGGTTTCTCCTTTCAAATATTGACTTTGTCATTTATCCAAAGATAAGTGATTTTAAGGCATTATTAACAAAGTTAAATCTTTCAGGTGTCAGCTGGAACACAAACACAAAATTAACACTTGATGGAAGTTACCAGTGTAAACTTCTGTGCAAGAGTATGTGCAGATCTGTGTGGGGAGAGAGAGACACAAAGGGGAAAATATTGTTCAAATATAACAAGAAATGGGTGCCTGAGTTGTTGCAATACTCTTATTTTATTTTTTTAAAGTGCAATGTAACTTAAGTAACTGAATGAAAAAGTAAAAGATTGTACAACCAATGCTCCTCCATCTTGTCAACACCAGCAAAATCACAATTATGCCAGCCAGCATCACTGTCAAGAAGGATTTAATTGGAATGGAATTTCGTCATTCCAGAACACAGACAGGCACCAGCAAACAGACAATACATAAAAAAAGAAAAGATGTGGAAAGAAATAGCTTTCCTTACATGCCCTGATTTCTATTCCTCTAAGAACTCACAGAACTTTGGTTGCTATAGAATCATAGAATGATAGAATGGTCTAGGTTGGAAGTGACCTCCAAAGGTCATCTACTCCAAACACCTCTGCAGTCAGCAGGGACACCCTCAACTAGATCAGATTGCCCAGAGCCCTGTTGAGCCTCACCTTGAATATCTCCAGGGATGGGGCTTCAAGTACCTCCCCGGGCACCCCGTTCCAGTGTTCCACTACCCTCATACTGGGGAACTTGTTCCTAACATCCAATCTAAATCTACCCTTCTCTAATTTCAATTGCCCCTTGTCCTGTCACTACAGGCCTTTGTGAGCAGTCTCTCAGCAGCCTTCTTGAAGGCCCTCTTCAAATACTGGGAGGCTGCTATTAGGTCTCCCTAGAGTCTTCTCTTCTCCAGGCTGAACAACCCTTACAGTCTGAAAGGAAACTCTGCTGTCATTTTTTTTCAGACCTCTTGATTCTTGACTCATTGCAAAATCTCTTATCTAGAAATCTGCTATTTCCTACAGTATTTGCCTTGAGGAAACTCACTGATGCCTCTGTAGCAGATTCTGAGAAGAAAAAAAAAACCACACCTTATAATTGTGTTTCACCTCTAAACTTTGCTGCCTTTGGATGTTTTACTCCATCCTGGTATGCTGGGTTGTGGTTAAAGAGCTTGTGCTGAAATTTTTTAATTCCCAGTAATTTTCACTGGTTATTTCAGAAATCCCTTAAGACAGAACATAATACAGTTCCACTTCTTTATTTGAAAGATTAATGTATTAATAAATTAAATGTGTTTCTTAAGCTTATTTTTTCAACAACATTAAATCATTGTTTTCAGGTTTTTTTTAGGCTGGATATTAGGAAGAAGTTCTTTGCAGAAAGAGTGTTTGGCCATTGGAATGGGCTGCCCAGGGAGGTGGTGGAGTCACCATCCCTGGAGGTGTTTAGGAAGAGACTGGATGGGGCGCTTGGTGCCATGGATTAGTTGATTAGATAGTGTTGGGTGATAGGTTGGACTTGATGATCTCAAAGGTCTCTTCCAACCTGGTTAATTCTATTCTATTCTACTCTATTCTATCCTATCCTATCCTATCCTATCCTATCCTATCCTATCCTATCCTATCCTATCCTATCCTATCCCATCCTATCCTATCCTATTCTATATTAGTGAACGAAGCTCTTTTTTTGTAAGAAGAAAACTCTAAGTATGAAACATAATAGAGTCACAATCTGGATACATCCCAATAGAAATTAATTAAGCCAAGATTGAACAAGGTTCTTGCAAGTCTGCTAATCACGTTAATATTTGCATTTGTCCTTTGATATTTGAGCTTTTGAGTTTTCAAAACGTGTCTGCCATATGTCTTTTGTTAAAAGAATTCACAAAGAATTTGAAAGCAGGAATTCCCACGCTATAAGATCTCTCCTGATGCTAATGCCCTAATAAAAAACACTAAAAGAATCCTGTTACCATCAGTGACATAACATGTTGCATACTTTTTTCCCCCTTTTTTTTTTTCTTTTTTTTACTGTTTTAAATCTATCCTTAATCAGTAACAATGCTTGGTATAAAATTGCACGGCCTTGTTTCACAGTAACGTATAACAGAGTGGAAATTGAGCTGGAAATTACGTTGTGGTGTCCTACTGAGAGAGTGAAGTAGTGAAACTGTCTTGAAAGACTCATAACAGAGACAGATGATCTGAGATAGAGTTTTATGCTACGAAGGGAATATGAGTAAATGCTTGTTGCCTATTGTAACAAGGGTAAAGAAGTCAGATCCAAGATATCCTTGCTAGTCCCATGTTCCTAAAGCCATTCCAAGTAGAATATCTTACAAAAAATGCAATGTCTGATAAAAAGCAATAGTTAAAATTGCCTTTTAGGAGATTTGCATACCAGTTCCTGTACTAAGATGTTCAGAAAGCTCTGGGAGGCTTCTAATTATCTGGGTACTGCTATACAGTGAGTCCCTGGAAGTTCATCCATCACATCTGCCAGATCCTGTTAGCTGTAACAGCAATTCCTGTGATCTGCATAGGCCTATGGTAAGACCACCTACTTACCCTAAACAGGTCAAATTACATGCTTCAGACTAATTTTTCTCATGTAATTGATTTACTCTACTCAAATCACCATGTTCTCCATCTCATGTAAGTTAGGAAATGCTTGGTGACAGTATTTTCACAACCATACCAGTAGCCTTTCCTATTATATTGTACTCATAAACGTAATCACCTGAAGAAAGGAAATATAAATAAAATGACTATGTGACTTCAAGAAATATCACAAAATGAAATATGCCTTTCAGTTTTGCAGAGCACAGGCAGAAGGGGAGGGGGAACTAGCATCCAGGGAACTAACTTGCTTATCCTGAATTACAGCTATATCTTAAAGCCCTGCTAACTCATGGGCACGTTTGCAGGAGTATTGTAAGTACATAGGAGGAAAAAACTTGTTTCATGAGAGATTAGTCACAGCTATAATTCAGGAGTGTATGGGTTATATGTTTTCAATTTACTGGAGGCTTTAGATATCAAATCCTTCTCCTTGGCTTTGCTGAGAAATGTTTTATGATGCTGCTTTGTTTCCAGTTGATAAGCTAGCAGCTCCTTGTGGCTGCAGGGAAGATTCCAATGACTACTTCATCTGTATTAAACCATTTGTCATGGTGAGTTAATGGATTAAATAGAATTTGTGTGTCTGTGCCTGTGTGAATCTAACAGAGATCCTACACTTTCAGAAGCACACTAAAACAAAGCACATTAGTGCAAAATAATAACAATTTAAAAAACATGTTAGGGGAAAGCTAGCTGCAAGTATTTCAAATGTGAATGTAGGAGGTATTTTCATTTATCTTTTCATTTACCTTCATTTATTTTTTTGGAAAACAACAGTTGCATACCTGATCCTTCATTTTTATTAGACTTGCAGGATTCCAGAACAACTTCTACAAAGACACCTTTTTTGTTTGTTTCTTTTGCTTTCTTTTGTTTTGTTTCTTTTTTTGGTTTTCTTTTATTTCATTTGGGTTTTGCCAAGACTGATATTAATTCTTCTAAGAAATACCAAGACATACGTGCAAATCATTGACTTCAAAATCCCTTTCTGTGGAGAGCTTTCTAAACTAAGGTTTCACAGTATTGAAATCACAGGTGTAGATGAAGGACCTGTGATGAACTCAAGCTTGACTCCCATGAATCAAATAGATCCTTTCTGTATTATGGCTATGTCACTCAACCACTTCTGAATAATAATTAAATTATCCTAAGTATAGCTTTGCTATTTAGAAAAGTAGCAATTTTTTATAAGCAGACTCAGAATTCCAATGTAAGAGTTGCATTTATCTTACTTCTTCATATAAGAAAATAATATTTAGTTCATGAAAAATTGAAAGTAGTCACTTAAATGCATTTAATTTAATTACAGTTAAACATTTAAATGATGGACTGAAACAAAATGTGTACCTCACAGAGCTCATAAAGCAAAAAAATATCCTCCCCGTGGAACAGTTGGGGGCAAAAATAAATTACTTTTTCTTGCTTGTCTAAAATATTTCTTGTCTCCCTTGAGTCCTGCAGCAAACCAGTGAACTGTAGTGAATGATCATTTTACATACCTATTTTATATTTAAAAAAAAAAAAAGAGAGAGAGAGAGAAATATAGAATAGAATAGAATAGAATAGAATAGAATAGAATAGAATAGAATAGAATAGAATAGAATTAACCAGGTTGGAAAAGACCTTCGAGATCATTGAGTCCAACCTATCACCCAACACTATCTAATCAACTAAACTGTGGCACCAAGCACCCCATCCAGTCTCCTCTTAAACACCTCCAGTGATGGCGACTCCACCACCTCCCTGGGCAGCCCATTCCAATGGGCAATCACTCTCTCTATGAAGAATTTCTTCCTAACATCCAGCCTAAACCTCCCTGCATCCTCTTGTTCTGGTGCTGGTTGCCTGGGAGAAGAGACCAGCCCCCACCTGTCTACAATCTCCCTTCAGGTAGATGTAGACAGTAAGAAGGTCTACCCTGAGCCTCCTCTTCTCCAGGATAAGCAACCCCATCTGCCTCAGCCACTCCTTATAGGGCGTGTGCTCCAAACCCCTCACCAGCTTTGTTGCACTGCTCTGGACACATTCCAGCAAGTCAACATCTTTCCTAAACTGAGGGGCCCAGAACTGGACACAGTACTTAATTTACTGCATCTCCAAAATGCTTTACAATAGTTGTACACTACAGAAAGTCTAATTAATGAAGCACATGCTGAGGTGAGGTTGGAAAAACCTGCAGAACTGCCTCTGCTCTATTCTAAGAATTTGACAAACATCACCAGATGAAAACATTCCAGTTAATCTGAAATTTGAATGCCACTGTCTCATCCTTTTCCACACTAGCAGAAGAAATGCCACCACAGTTATTAAAAGAAAATAATAAATAATACACCTTTTATTCAACAAACTCAGATTTTCAAACTCTTTTCAGCTTTATCGTTGTAGTTACCAGTGAGACTAAACTACTAGCAGCCATGTTTCTACAATGAAATATATGTATGGAATTTCTTTCCATGTCCAAAGCTACCCAGTCAACATGCAAGAACATCTCTAGGAGCAATTAGAACTTCACTAAAGTACTAGCATCAGTTACTACTGAAATGACACCCATCATACTTGTATTCAACTATAAGCACTCCGTGCAGTATATATAAGGTAGAGTCTATATGCAATACATAGAGTAACTGTAACCCTTTCTTCTCCTGCTCTACTTCATTCTGCCCCTGTACACTGCACTGGTTAGGCCACACCTTGAGTCCTGTGTCCAGTTCTGGGCCCCTCAGTTTAGGAAGGATGTTGTCTTGCTGGAGCGTGTCCAGAGAAGGGCAACAAAGTTGGTGAGGGGTTTGGAAGACAAGCCTTATGAGGAGAGGCTGAGGGAGCTGGGGTTGCTTAGCCTGGAGAGGAGGAGACTCAGGGGTGACCTTATTGCTCTCTACAACTACCTGAGGGGAGGTTGTAGCCAGGCAGAGGTTGGTCTCTTCTCCCAGGCAGCCAGTACCAGAACAAGAGGACACAGTCTCAGGCTGCGCCAGGGCAGGTTTAGACTGGATGTTAGGAAGAAGTTCTATACAGAGAGAGTGATTGCCCATTGGAATTGGCTGCCCGTGGAGGTGGTGGAGTCACCTTCATTGGAGGTGTTCAAGAAGAGGCTTGATGTTGTTTAGTTGTTTAGTTGTTTAGGTGGGTTGTATTGTATTGTATTGTATTGTATTGTATTGTATTGTATTTAGGTGGGTTGGATTGGTTGATAGGTTGGACGCAATGATCTTGAAGGTCTCTTCCAACCTGGTGTATTGTATTGTATTGTATTGTATTGTAACTACTTATCCATGAGATTGTTTCTCTACACAAAGTTATGAAGTTTGTCTTTTTTCTCCTGCCCCCAAAGAAAACAGATCTAAATGAGAAACACATTAAGTGCTTCTATAAACTGATTTAGGGGAAGAGAGAATGTAACCTCTCAGAATCTGTGTTTCCCTGCTCCACACAAAGTAGATAATAAGCTGCCCTAAAGAGGCAAGTAAGCCTTGGTGGACACATCCTACTAAAAATAATACAGTTTTAATTAGATTTCTAGAGCCATATCAGAACTTCCTTATGGAGGCAGAAGTGCCTCATTGCCAAAGGTCTGCATTCCACTAGGAATAAGTTAATATGGGGTTCATAATGCTGGGGGTTGTCTGGTTGGGTTTTTTTAATAGAATTAGCAAGAATGTGTCTCTTGTACCTTAGCACATGTCCAGGTTGTGTTCTTGTGCTCAGCCACACCAGCCTGTGATTGTAATACAGAATACAGAATTAACCAGATTGGAAAAGACCTTCAAGATCATCAAGTCCAACCCATCGCCCAACACCATCTGATCAACTAAACCATGGCACCAAGTGCCTCATCAACACCAGAAAACATAAAAAGTTTAATTTATCTTTTTTTAGTTAGTTATTAATTCCAGTGAATGTGTTATTGACCTGACATTAGCAGCTGGGACTTCCTTGTACATCGAGACACCTAACTTCAGGTGTCTAAGATCCCATTATGGCTACCATAGCTATCTAATTAATGCAATCAATGGACACCAGAGAGTGATTCAGCTGACCAAATATAGAAATTCACTTTGCAGTTAACTCTTAAGTTAGACTGAGCAGCCATAGACTTTGATGTGCCTACAATCTATCTTCAGGAGGCCTACAAGAAAGCTGGGGAGGGACTTTTTAGGGTGTCAGGTAGTGATAGGACTAGGGGGAATGGAGCAAAACTAGAAGTGGGTAGATTCAGACTGGATGTTAGGAAGAAGTTCTTCCCCATGAGGGTGATGAGACACTGGCACAGGTTTCTCAGGGAAGTGGTAGAAGCCTCATCCCTGGATGTTTTTAAGGCCAGGCTGAATGTGACTCTGGGCAACCTGATCTAGTGTGAGGTGTCCCTGCCCAAGGCAGGGGGGTTGGAACTAGATGATCCTTGAGGTCCCTTCCAGCCTACAATTCTATGATTCTATAATTCAATGACAGTGTCCTTGTGGAACCTGTCTAGGGTATTCCTATACTCTAGTCTTCACAGGCATAATTTGCTTCTTGCCCAGACCTCGTGATTTGGCCTCTTGCCTAAAATGATAAAACAATAAATTCCATGAGGAAAGACACTTCCATGAGGAAGAGGCTGAGGGAGCTAGGGCTGTTCAGCCTGCAGAACAGACTCTAGCCCCACAAGCACTGATGGCCATCACCAAAATCTATGCAAGAATCACATAACTGGCCAGATGTTGAAACTTGCACAGGTTTATACAGCTGAACCAATCTGGCTGTTAGCTTTCCTTCTCCAAGAAAAAAAAAAAATAAAACCTCCACATTTTTTTGTCTCTCTTGATAGGCACCATCATTAAATATTTGCTTTGCTGCTTGTAGTTTGGCCACAACAGAATGCCATCATATGTGTCCCTTCTGACCTAGTCTGTATGATGAGCTATTTGTATGTTCCACAGGTCACTCTTAGAGACCTGTTTAACAGGTGGCAGCATTCTGAATAAATGTACATGCACACAACTCTTGAAATTTTTTTTTAGAGTATGTTGAATCACATCCAGTGGGAAGCTTAGAGGTTCAGTTACAAAATTCAGCATAAAAGCCCACGATTTTCAATTACAGTACTACATAAAATGTGTCTAATACCCTGTAACCAGCAGACAAAACAGTGTCATGTGGTATTTAAGCTGAGAGTGTAAATGAAAGAATTTTTGCCATGCAATTCCTGTTGGGGAAGTTCCATTAAAACATCCTTCTATGAATCAAAGCAGCTATATGAAACATTTGTTTAAGCAGTATAATGCAGTAACACACTAAATCAGCCTAATAACAAAGTGTAATAAGCAGTTGACCCCTTTTAAGAGGAATTCTTTTCACAAAGGAGGTTTCCATCCTCAGTGTGTTGGCAGAAGGTCAGCATATAAACAAAAACATTCTCGTTGATCTCTTTTTCATATTTTGAAGCATTTCATTACAATGAATGCAGAGATGCTCAGAGGGATCAAATTACTATTTGTAGCGTGGAGAGCCAGTTAAACACTGACAAATTCTTTCCCTAAGCAAGGCAAGAACAAAAAGTTCTTGAAACTGCAGAGCTATATTTCAGGAATCATCTGCTGGCTACTGAATAGCTGTGTCACTGAAAGCACTGGCTCAACATTTTGGATGCATGCTTTATCTTGCAGAGAAGGGATATAAGCCAAGTGCTGGAGATTCATCAAATCCTGTGCCAAGAACACATACTGTGCCACTGGGGGAGGAGGGGAGAGGGGGTGTGCAGGAAAGATGGCCAGGCTTTTGGATAATGGTCAATTAACCTTTTCTACAGCAGTCAAGAGCAGGAAGGGGAAAACTATGGGTCTTGCCATAATCAGTAACTTCTGTGCGACACCGGCAGCATGAATTTCAGACTCACTTTCATTATTCTCCTATGCAAAGTGTTAAAGTGTTTTAACACAACTAAGTGGTCATTTCACAGTTTAGCAGGAGCAGAAATATTTTGATAGCATGTGAGTGTTTCAGTATTTCATAAACAGCCACTCACTCTTAAAAGGTAAAATGTTTGAAAACCAGAAAGTGTGACTTACCATTTAAATCATTATAAACCGTTAAGTTCTCTACTCCAACTGAAATTCACAAAGTCACTGAGGAAGGTAATGGGGTAGAGATTGACAGTATTTTTATTTACACATGAGCTGAACATTAAAACAAGGGCTCTAGTTTCCTGATGATATGTTAAGAATTCTGATGCATTTCTGGCCTCTTGGTTTTTTTTCTTATGGCTCTAATTTTCAGGGGTTAGCTCTAAATGAGAGCGCTGCTAACAAGTGTCACAAAATGTTTATGAAGATTTGAAGAGATCTTTACGAGCGACTAAGTACCCTGTGTGCGTGAGACTATGAGCAGCCCCCACCCTTTCTACAGGCACAGTAAAATTTCCAACCAGAGCAAGAAGCAGTTGAAAAAAAAAAAACTTTTGGTGAATATATTATCTAATAAAAAAAAAAAACCAACCCAGAGAGGGAGTTGTCTGCTCTTGAAGTGTTTTCAAGCTGATTTTGATTTAAAGTGTTCATTGCTTTCTGTACAGATGCCTGGAATACATTGCCTAAAATGATTTCAATTAGTATTGATTGTTTACTTCTGTTGATAAGTATTAAAGATTTATGTTCTGTCAAGTCTCTGACATGTCAGATATTGTTTCCTATTCCTCCCTGGGTCATTGTAGCTATTAAGTATAATCATTGCCTTTGTTTAGTTTTCCTGTCTTCATCGAGATAGTGTAAACATATGTATAAAAATCAGCTATATCAAACAGCTGTTAATGCAATTAATGATCATGACAATGATGTCATTTCACTAATCATTTCAAAAAGCAAGTGCAGCTTTTTGATTGGGGGGGGTGTTTTAAGGAGTTCAATCCTTTTGGTTAAAGAGAGTAGAAATAAAGTAAAGCAGATGTGGTCTTAATCGGTTTTTTTTTGTATGTTCAAAATGTTTTGTGTGAAGACAGGACTCAAACTGAGAATGACAAAAATCTCTGTGTTCCAGCTATGAGGAAAGCCAGTACAAAGTATAATCTCTTGTCTTTTTGTTAACATGCAGCCAAAATCATGCTGTCCAGTCAGGTCTCAGAACACTGCATGTCCACACAGCACAGTGAAATGTCAAGCTGAAGCAGTGAGTTAAGTGCCCACAAGCAAGATAAGGCTATCAATGCAATGATGGTGCAGCTGCACAGGGCTGGCTACATTGCCGCCAGCCCTCCAACTATCTCATTTGAAGCTTTATCTGGATGTGATATGTCAATATGTTAAACTGTCCACCTGGCTTCTGGTGACAGATCAAAATAGCGTGGCTAAAGGATGCAAAGTGCCAGTCAAGACTGATTCTGCTCTGCTATTTTAAACATGTTCAAGCACCCTAAAAACATAAGCTTTTATTTGCAGCTTCATAACAGATCAAGCTTTGTCTGCTCACCTGCCTGGAGCATAGAACCCAAAAAAGCTGGCAGAAATTTGACATTATATATATATTAACCCAATAAAAATATTTACCCAAGCCCATCTAGATGAAATTGATTATTCATTTCCTCCAGTAGTATGCAGGCCCGATGGAGGACACGTGACCTAAGAATGTCTGAACAGATGTCTAATATGTAATATAGACATAGAGAGAAACAACAACAGCAGAAAACCAAACCAACAGTACCACAAAGACTTGCAGAACATTTCCTTTTTTACTCAGAATCCAGTAGATTTCTTACAACTGCCTTCTATTTTGTCATATGTATCTGGAAAGAGAAACCGTGAGTGCATTAAGCTGATCGATGACAAACATGACTGATAAAAGAATAATAAACATAAGTGTTTATGACAGCCTCCAAATTGCCAACATCTGGATTTGTCCCCCAATATCTAGTATTTAACATTTTAAGGTCCCTACCCTGAAAACAAGACTAAACATGTTTCATGACACCTTTTACTCTAATATATTTAGATATATTTATATAAAAACATATATCTCATATCTACACTTAACTAAGTGGAAGTGGATAAAGATAAATCTTTTTAAACCTCATCTTTACAGTTTTGGAGAAAGTTTACAAAAATCATTTTTATTAACCCTGAAAAATCCAAACCGGAAGGAAATAGAGAGCAAACTATTTTGTTCTTCCCTTGCATCGCCTTCAATTTCATGATTTAAAAAATCATTGAACATTGAGCCTGGTAGTTGTCATAATACACAGTTTGCATTCATTCTTTAAAAAAGCTCCAACAATTATGTAAAAATCAGTAAACCATTCAAAAAACATATCAAAAATACGTCTGCCCTATGAATGATACGCAAGAGCTGCTCAAACTCAAGCTCAAACTGCGCCAGGGGAGGTTTAGGCTTGAGGTGAGGAGAAAGTTCTTCACAGAGTCGTTCGCCATTGAATGTGCTGCCCAGGGAGGCGGTGGAGTCACCATCCCTGGAGGTGTTCAAGAGGGGCTTGGACATGGCACTTGGTGCCATGGTTTAGTAGTCGTGAGGTGGTTGGGTGACAGGTTGGACTTGATGATCTTTGAGGTCTTTTCCAACCTTATTGATTATAAGAGCTGGATTTGTCCAATAAACTCTTCCTAAAATATTTGGCTTGTCTTTAAGCAAACAACAGATAGATAGAAAAGTAGACTGTAGTTTTGCTTTTTTTTTCTTCTTGTCCTGAGAAATCATTGGAAATATAGTTGAAGATATTTAAAGGGGTTTCTTTGGCAAGAATCCTTGACATCTTAAGGATTTTATTTAATATGTGTGGAGTTAGTAGGCTGGAAAGGAAGAGAAGTATAAGTAGTCAGACCAAGAAGACACTTCCAATCCTTAAAGTGGAGGTTTGCTCTGTTTACTGCCTACATTAAACAAAAATAAATAAATGAATATGCAAATAAAACTGGGGTTTGATGTTTATTGTCTCTCAATGATTCCCATATTACATCTGCTCAGTGCTCAGTTAAATGTAAAAAAGCTGTGACATTTTCCTCTAACAGCTCCATTCTCAAACTCATCCTAGGCTCTGAAAGTGAAGCTGGGTTTTCTCTGGCTCCACATCTCCTACAAAACCCTGCAATCTGACTGTTGCTAGGAATTTAGTTGATGATGTGCCAGCTGGAAGCAAGCCAGTTTCATTCCCTAGGAGCTGCACTGGTTCTTCAGTGCAACAAAAGGCAAAAAGTAAGAGCAATTTGCCCTAGCAAAGAGGCTGAGCACATCAGCAGATGAAGTAGCACGTGTCTTAAAAGGCGCTTGTTGCTATCCTGATTCTCCTTCTCTAGATCACTTTGTTACCTTGGACAAATCACTCCACTTACCCAGGATGTCATTCCTACATCCATAAAAAGAAAGAGTCTGTCAAATAGCTGATATTAAATAGGGCAGAGACTGGACAATTTTTACTAGATCTAAAGGTCATCAGGAAAGGGCTAACTGATATGAGCCTAGTCCTCTTTAAAATTAAAAACATGACAGCAAACATTTAAGGGTAGTTTAAAGCTGAATGTATTTTCTTATGAATTGCACACAGTCTCAGGCTGCGCCAGGGCAGGTTTAGGCTGGATGTTAGGAAGAAGTTCTATACAGAGAGAGTGATTGCCCATTGGAATCAGCTACCCATGGAGGTGGTGGAGTCACCTTCATTGGAGGTGTTCAGAAGGAGACTTGATGGGGTGCTTGGTGCCATGGTCTAGTTGTTTAGGTGGGTTGGATTGGTTGATGGGTTGGATGTGATGATCTTGAAGGTCTCTTTCAACCTGGTGTATTGTATTGTATTGTATTGTATTGTATTGTATTGTATTGTATTGTATTGTATTCACTGAAAGAAAAGGAATATCTAAACAGCCAATCATCCTCACATCCAATCAGTTAGCATAAATAACAAAGTCAAAGGCATGTAATGCATGAAAACACTAAAAATTATCTACAAATTTCAAAACAAGGCAAGGCAAGGCAAGGCAAGGCCAACTTCAACTATGTCTTCTGTTTTACAGCCCTTAATTTTCCCCTCAGCTCCTGGCTGTTCCGAAGTGCTAGTTTTCTGCTTACTTTCGTTTTCACCATTCTGCTGAGCTTCTGTAAATTCCTAATACCACTGTCAGGATTACATTTAAACCCTACTGGCCAATTTGTTTTGCTGTGGAAAGCTTCTTTCACAAAAAAAAAAAAATCTTTATGAAGATTTTACTGACTTACTTTTAAAAGAAGAAGATACTGAAAATGACTGGATAGAGAATGAACCAAATCCTCTGTTGCTTTATGAGAGGGATGTAAAGGATACAAACTTTTAAACAGCTATTTTTTTTTGCTAATAAACTTAACTATTTCTTTCCCTATCCTATTTATACTCCTTCATTTTCAATTTGTACCAGCTCATCAGAAGTGATTTCATAGTTCATAGTTTCAGTCAGGGTTGGAAGGGACCACAAGGATCAGCTAGTTCCAACCCCCTGCCATGGCAGGACACCCCACACTAGATCAGGCTGGCCAGAGCCTCATCCAGCCTAGTCTTAAACACCTCCAGGGACAGGGCCTCAACCACCTCCCTGGACAACCCATTCCAGGGCTTCACCACTCTCATGGTGGAGAACCTCCTCCTCATGTACAGCCTGAATCTCCCCACCTCCAGCTTCATTCCATTCCCCCTAGTCCTATCACTACCTACCTGAGATCCTGAGAAGTCCCTCCCCAGCCTTCTTGTAGGCCCCCTTCAGATACTGGAAGGCTACAATTAGGTCACCTCGGAGCCTTCTCTTCTCCCTCAGAGACTGTAAAATTATAATCATTTTAATAATCCCTTGTAAGTACATTACATGGATAAAAGTTATTCACACTCCCTGCTAATAGCTTGATTTTAAAAGGGTTAAAGAGGAATATCTATGAATTCTTTAGTAGCTCTTCTGTAACACAGTGGTTGTAAAGTCATTACATAATAGTAAATGCCTTATATTACCGGAAAAGCAACAGAAAATTTGTTACAAGGGCTGTTTTATACCATTCTTGCTCTTCTTTGCCTGTCATGATGTCAATACCTCTCATGGGAAAAATTAAATTAGGATGGTGAAATAAAAAAGTGTCTGCTAGTGTTCAAAAATGAATCGACCATATCTTTACTCTGAGTAGGAGATGTTTAAGTGTCTATGTGTACATCAGTACCTTAAAAAGTTCAGCATTTCTAAAGAAACAAGTAAAAAGATCAGCAGTTCCTGAGCTAAAAGACATGTGCCTGACAAGCCTATAGAGCACAGAGCAAATCCTTGTGAGACCAAATTCAGACCTAGAAATAATACAGCTTGATTGAAGAAAATGCATCCAAATTAAAACATCCTACCCTGTCAGGGCAGTTGTACTGCTCACCTAGCTAACGCATTCAACCACAGGGACTACTCATACACTCGTTTCTGCATTTCCTTGAGAAGTCCAGGCACAATCATTTCATGGACCTGTGTGAAATAGCTGGAAGCTTGCCCTCAAATGGCTGCACCCTCTGATTAAGTCTTTATTATATTGCTGAGGCATACAATTGTCTTCTCAGGCCAAGAGCAAGAGCAGCAACCAGAAACAGCTTCAGACCTTTTACATCAATTCCACAGGACTCACCTCTAAGAATGAAAATTAGCATACACAAAAAATGCTTTTAATTGTGAGACATAAGGAAAACAATCAATTAAGAAACATATCTGAAGACTTAGAATGAAATATTTCAATAGGGCCCAGCTATAAGTTTTAAAGAGTAATTAAATTGCACTTGTTCAGTCAGGCTGAATTCACTGGATGAGTAACAGCAGATACTCACTATTAGCATAGCAGTTTAAATAGAAGAAACTGTAATGCATTTTCTGTTGCCCTTTTTTATTAAGAAGCATGGCTTACAAAAGATTTACACTGAGAATTTAGTTTCTGTTATTGCAAACTAAACATTGGAATATTACCTATTTTAAACAAAGTAGTTTCCTTATAATGGCTTTCAGCTTTTATAATTGTTTCCAGTATGTCAAAGGCTCAGAAAGAGAGTTGCACTCTTGGGGGAATCAAGCACAAACACAGCATTTGTTTTTCAGCTAAATACAATCTCCATTTGCAGCTTCCTTGTAACCTTTGAGATATAAATCTCATGAGGCCTCAGTCAGATGCAGTAATGTTCCAATAAGTCGATCTGGTGGGATGCCTGTTTTGATTATTCTGATTCATCTTCAGTGCAAGCTGCTGGTATATGCATGTCATAATATACCAGTGGGAGTACTGAAGAAAAAAAAAAGTAGCTTTTTATAATTAGACATTTGCTTAAAGAACTGCAGAGTATATAATCATCCTAGTAGATACAAACCAAGATTTACTTTGTATGTTACCAAAGCACAGACAGTTTGCTAACCATTGTGTTTGCCTGATTTATTCCTTTGTTTTGCTTTGCTGATTATATATGAAGATATCAATACTCAAAGTCTA
Source organism: Colaptes auratus (assembly GCA_015227895.2). Lineage (NCBI taxonomy): Eukaryota > Metazoa > Chordata > Aves > Piciformes > Picidae > Colaptes > Colaptes auratus. The sequence goes on along the minus strand of CM037632.1, from coordinate 9,287,611 downwards.
TAGGATTCACATGACTATAAGAAGATTTGGGGATATTTGAGCACTCTTTTCTAACATAAGTGTAATTTGCACTGTGAGAAGATCGGATTTGCTGGTATTTGTGGTAGGTCACAGTATTATAGATTCTAGCTCCTTACGTGAAGAAAGCTACAGTAGCAGAAGCCATTGATGTGATATAAATATCCTAATGAATATGCAGTTGCTTCCAGGAAAACATTTTGTAAGATTTGAGTCCCTAACCAGTATTGCCACGCTGCCAAGTGTTTCTCATTTAAACATGGTCACAGTCTTCGTCACTACATTTTTTCCAGACAGTCTTCAAGGGAAAAATGAGTGCCCACCCTGTGGATTCCCAATAGTAAGAGTATCAAAACCCTTGGATAAATAGGAGAAATTATTGGGGGGAAAAAAACCAAACAACTGTATGGGTAGAAGAGGTTAGCTCCCCTGCTCAGTAAGTCTGAGAAACTGAAAACTTTCATGAAATAAAGGATAAAATATGCTTCTGTAAAACAGAGATGTTTTTTTCAAGTGAGATGTTTCATCCCTGTAGATATTGAAGGGTAGGTGCCAAACATTATTACTCTCTAAGGTAAAATCTGTGTTTAAAGCTTGTATATCTGCAGAGGGATGCATTTGGACAGCTGGCAGTTGTGAATCATAAATGAAATTTTATTTAATAGGACAAATTTTACATACCTACCTCCCATTGATTTCAATGTCGTGAGACACAGAAGACTGTGTCCAGTGTGACCTGGAAAGGCTGAGGTTGGGCAAAGAGTAACTTTATTAAATTCAATAAGGACAAGTGTAGGGTACTGCACCTCAGCAGGAATAACCCCTTGTATCAGTACAGGATAGGGGCTGACCTGCTGGAAAACAGGAAAACCTGCCATGGAAAACTACCTGGTGGACATCCTGGTGGACAACAGAAAGGCCATAAACCAGAAATATGCCTTGTGGTCAAGAAAGCTCTGACATCCTGGGTGCATCAAGAAGAGTGAGGCAGGCAGGTTGAGGGAGTTTCTCTTCCCTTATACTCTGCCCCAGTGAGGTCTCATCTGGAGTATTATGTCTAGTTCTGCTCCCCTGGTTCAAAAAGGACGGAAAACTGCTTGAGAGGATACAGCAAAGGGCTACAGAGACAGTTAGGGAAAGAGAACATCTCCCATGAAAAAAGGCTGAGGCACTTAGGGCTTTTTAGCCTAGAGAATAGCAGACAGAGGAGGGATCTTGTCCATGCTTTTAAATACTTCATGGTTGTGTTTCAGGAGGATGGGTACAGTCTTTTTCATTGATATCCAGTGACAGGACAAGAGATACCAGGACAATTTGAACATAAGAAGGAACATGAGGAGGAATGTCATTTTGTTGAGGGTGATAGAGCACTGCAACAGGCAGCCCAGAGAGGTTGTAGTCTCCACCTCTGGAGCCATTCAAAGTCTGCCTGAATGACATCCTGTGTAACCTGCTCTAGAAAACCTGATGAGGAGGTTGGACTAGATGATCCTTAGATACCCCTTCCAAATCCCATCATTCTGTGATTCTGTGATTGCATACCCAATAAGTATTTTCATAGTTGTAAAGTTCAACACATCACTCTTATTCTGATTTATGCTAATTATCAGCTGGTTCTGTTGTATGCCATACCTAAGAGTGCAAATGTAGACAGGATTTAAAGGTATAATAAATAACCAAAGCTAGGAGAGTAGTTCTCCCCACAGCTTACCTGCAGTGTCCAGTCTAGATAGTGTGTCTCATCTGTATTTCCTAAGAGGGTAAGAGTCAATTGCTACTAGTTCTGCACATCCTAAATATAAGAAGCCTTGCCTTTTTCCTTTTTCTTTTGTTTGTGGTCCACATGGTTTCACCAGAAACAATCTGCCTGATATGTTCTTTGGTACCATATTTCAGGACATTTTCCAACTGATGTGTTACCCTCTAAGCAGGGCTGCAAAGAGGTTACTAGCAATCATTTAGGGTAATAAGAAAATCCATACATAGTCAGATTGGCTGCTGAGAATGTCTTGAGTTACAAAATAGAATTATTTGGAAATACTGATTTTTTTTTTCCCTGCCAGACCCATTGCATTTTGTATTCAGAGTTAAAATACTTCTATTGAAGTGCATCAACTGGTTTTTCTTTGCTCTTGGGTACCCGATTCTCTTTTGGCTCTTAAGCACCTACAATCTTATTTCATTCTTTTCCTCCACTTGATGAAAAGACAATAACCACTTATGCCTTGATGGCAACCTCTGCACAATGACAGCAGTAATGAAAGAAGAATATTGGATTTCACAGGAATGATTGATCAACACTGATTTTTAATTGGCTCTACTAGCTATTTATCACCAGTTACAGAAGATCCAAGATCAATGGAGATTTTTATGAAATGTTACAGTTGTATCATATGGACAGAGCATGCAGTATATATCAGCTATGACAAGAGTAATAAGTCTCTGCAAAGGTTGTGCTGTAAATTCTCTTTTAAAATTATCAGATATATCATAAGACCCAACAGAAGAGCCACAGGGCAATAGTCTGTTTTGCTAATTAATTTTTAATTCTTTTTCCTTGTAGATACCCTGTCAGTGTCCAATTGCCAGGTATTTTAAATTGCAAAATGAGGGGGAAAAAAATCTGCTTTGCAATATCCTTTAAACTTTCAAGTAAGCAAAGATGAAAAGCTGGAGAGCAGCCCAGCTGAGAGGGACTGGAATACTGGGTGACAACCATTTGGACCTGAGCCAGCAGGGTGCCCAGCTGGCACAGAAGGCCAAAGGCATCTTGACTTGTATCAGGAATAGTGTGGCCAGCAGGACTAGGGATGTAAATCTGCCCCTGTGCTTGGCACTGGTGAGGCCTCACTTTGGGCACTGTGTGCAGTTCTGGGCCCCTCACTTCAGGCAGGATATTTACGTGCTGGAGTGGGTCCAGAGGAAAGGAAGTTGTAGTCAGCTGGGGGTCAGGCTCTTCTCCCAGGCAACTAGTGACAGGACAAGAGGGCATGGCCTGAAGCTGTGCCAGGGAAGGTTTAGGTTAGATATTAGGAAGCAGTTCCTCACAGAAAGGCTGATTGGGCACTGGAATGCCAGGCAGGTGGTAAAGTGTCATCACTGGAGGCCTTTAAGAAAAGATCGAATGTGGCCATTGGTGGCATGGTTTATTTGATGTCATGGTGTTAGGTCATTCATAGTCTGGACTTGAGGATCTCAGAGGTCTTTTGCAGCTCAATAATTCTGTGATTCTATGAATATTTTTTCTTTATTCTTAATAAATATTATAATGCTTTAAAAATTCTGGGCAGAGTTCTCAAAATACATTTACAATGAAATAGAAAATAGTAAGTAGAAGTGGGATATTTCATATTTGTATAGTATATTTGCTTTATGAAATAACTTTTTTATGCAATACACATCTTTACATCCAATTAGTAGGGAAGGAGAGGCTCCAGAAGTGGAGAGGATCTGAGTATGACAGCACAACCTCCCCAACAAGGGCACAATCCCAGTAGAAAGCAGAGTAAATAGTCTGATGACAAATACCAGGGTTGGCCACAGCCCAGCTGCCAGGCAGGTCTGTACTGAAGATGCGGTCCCAGGAGAAGACGGGAGTCAGTTCATCAAGGACAGGTCAGGGCCAGGGAGTTGCAAGGAACAGGCTCAGCTGAGACATAGCTTAGATAGGGACCAAGGGAGTAAATTATTATCCAAAGGGAGGCTCATCTCATCTCCTCTCACATTTTTGTTTTCCCAGTAGTCTGATCCAAGGTTACATGGCTGCATCACATCAGAGCAGACTTGAACAGGGTCGCTAAACTCCTGACAGGGCTGTATGATGTTGCAGAGAATGAGTAGAAAGAAAAACAGTTCAGGGCAGTTAGATCTTGCTGCACTCAGGGCTCTGCAAAAAAAGCATGGTGTAGAGAGAAAAGGCAAGAAAATTGTTTGGGTTTCCCTGAGATATCCTAGCAACAGTCCAAACTGACAACTGTAAGCAATTGTTTGAAAGAAGGACATTTATTAAAAACAGTGTGTGAACCAGAGAGACCAGAATGTTTTGAAGCATAACATTTGACTTCTGGGGGAAAAAATTATTTCCAGCTAAATGTTCCCCATGGGCAGCTTCCATGATGTGCTACCGCTGTGTTCTATAAGAATTATACTTCTGTCACCTTTTACCACTTCTCTCTATAGATTGTATTTCCTAACTGGACTATATCTCCCATCATACAGTCACTGTCTTCACTGAACTGCTGCAGTCTGCCACAGACATCTGTAGCCATGCTTTGGCAGAAATGTTAGTTATCATTAAAAGCCAGCATGAAGAGGAGACTATATATATGGTCAACTATAGCTTTCATGAGAAACAGAAATAAAACTTCCTGATCAAGTTGCCTGAGAAGTAGTCATTTGTTGTTATAGTTTTGAATAAAAAGAGGCATTTCTAGCAAGAACCTTTTGTTAAACTTATCTTAATATTCCCTCAAAAAAACTTCCTTCTTCCTCAGTTACAAGTACATGACATACGTGCCTCACCTAGTTAAAAGACCACTTTTATTTTGTCCTGGTTTGAGCCATGAGGTGCCCAAGATTAAAGGACAGAAAGTGCTTTACCGCAAAGGCCTTAATGTTCCACCCCCCCCCAAACCTGGGCTGACTAGGCCCAGTGGTGTAGCTAGAAATTAGCTTGCCACCAATGCCACATAGGGCCCACACTCCCCCACAAACCACAGAGACAACAGGAGGGATGCCAGAGGAGGAGGAGAAAGAGAAAGAACTGGCCATGCACTCTCCTTATGTAGGGATTGCAGGATTATGGGATGGAATAACAAAAATTACGCTATTCTGTGCCTCCCTCTGGGCTGTCTAGCCCCCGGGGCACTTTTTAATCTCTATGATAGGACAATTAGTCCTCAACCTCTAGCAAATTTGATGACATTTTATGAGCCAATTTATTAAGTGACTCTTTTAAATAAACAGCAATTCATTTAATTTCTATGAATTATTTTAGCCAACATTGTTAACTCTGTCCACAATAAACAGAACAGGTTCTCATCAGAATACATGGGGCTGGCAGTATTCTGCTGGCTATTCCTCTGCCAGGAAGAGTATTACTGTAGATGAGCATAGTGTGAAGAGATACAGCTTCCACAGCCAACCTTCTAAATATTTAAGGGAGGATTTTCAAACTTTGCTCTTGCAACAGCATGACCTACTCTTTAAAGTTTTTAAGAATAGAAAGAAGAATGTATCAAGCAGCAGTTTGTAAAGCATAGAAGACTGAGGAAAAGATCGTAGCAGTGCTGCATCCTTCAGTGTGGCTTGTGTGTGTATGTAAATGCAATCAGATCCACATCATATATGCTGTGGTGAAACCAAGCCTCTGAATTATTAATTACTCCCATCTCTCTACAGAATTAGATTCTAAATACATTTTGCACTATAGAAACACTGAAATCCTAGATTTAACTTTGACTGAGTCTCGAGGAGGTTAAATAGCAAGAAGTTACAGCTCCCTTGTGACGTTGTTTCCATCTTTATAGTTGCTTGAATTCTGTTTGAAAGTCAGATAATAAAGAAGAATAAATCAAGCTGTCACCTTGGTGAATGAGGCTGATAAGGCCCATCAAGATAATGACTGAGTATGGTAGGCAATATACAACTTTCTATTTTCTTTAAGTCTGTGTGACATTAATATTAGTCCGTTAGTCTATTGTAGAAATTCAGTGGAAGAGGAAGAGAAGGAGAACTTGGTGCGTGCATACACATAATTAGGTAAGTTGGATTCAGTTTGAAGATAACTCTAAACTATCCCTTGGAAGAGCAGATACACACTTTAAAAATGAAAATATTAATATTGTGTTATATTACATACCTTTTGTTCTTCACATGGAGTCAGAATCATGACTAGCATCATTTATGGTTAATATTAGCTAACCCTTTCTCTAAATCACTGTTTTAGCGTGCTTCGTTGAACTTGAACCACTCCAGTTGATAATTCCATGCAGGACTGTGCCTCAGGCTGAAATATCTTTGAAAACATCTCTTAAACACAGTTCAGATGTTTCTGACAGCAAGATAAGAGGGGGAATAAAAGAAATTGTTTTGCCCTCACTGGAAGTCTATACAATTGCTTTGTGAAGATTGTGTACCATCTCCGTTTCAGAGAGTGAACTAGAACTCCAGTCACAATGAGATGTCTCCAAGTGAAAATGAACTAAATTTTGGATCAATTGCATGTCTCTGAAAATTGCATTTTTCTCCTCATTTTTCAATGGTTAGATAAAAATAGAATAAACCAGGTTGGAAGAGACCTTCGAGATCATCGTGTCCAACCACCTATCATCCAACAAGAGTTAGTCTTTGATAGTTTGATAGTTGAATTCCCCAAGACAATATTTATATTTTCCAGGCAGAAGGTACCAAACAGGAATATATATATGTTCTTCCCCTTAATGTCAAGAGGCCATTATGGCTTCAGAAACAGCTCTGAACATAACTAAAAATTCATTGCTAATTTCTATTGTAAAGAATAATGACTTACTTGAGAGCTTCAAGTTAAAGTTGCACAGGTAAATGTAACAATGGAGTTAATTTCCATAAAGGTTAATGAAAAATGAATTACTCT